>JAECUM010095591.1:0-196614 GCA_016617855.1 Megalonaias nervosa
TGGTGAGGGAACGACAAATGTCATCAAATTCCCACCACTTGCCACTGATCTGAATCCAGATTTTACTGAAACAGTGTGGACAGATTTTGGAGGTTACACCAAAGCCGAGACTTATTTTGCAGCTTTATTCCAGCTTAGACCAGAAGTAGGAACTGTTCCACAAAAACCATCTTATATTGATAAGTTCAAATTTGGAATTATTGAAGGCTACATCTTACTAACATTGAAAAGAGGTGAGTAATTTAAACTTTTTTTTTTACTTATTGTTACCCATGTAAAATTTTAAATTAAAATGACATTTTTTAATACATTTGTATTTTTTGATGAAATAATATTGTCATATATACATATCTAACATAATATTGTCATATATACATATGTAACATAATATTGTCATATATACATATGTAAGAGGAATACATTATATGTGGAACAAAATTTTGTTAAAGCCTCTGGGTGACAATCAGTCATGTGTGGATGGGAAGGGAGGAGAAAAGCGAGTGATAGACATTTCACAGTTTCAATATAGATAATAGTGAAAAGTATGGGGAATTATGGTGGCAAGCCATCAAAGTTGCATGTTTTTTTCTTGCTTTGAAATTTGATTTACATACTATATATAATCACTTTAAAGTTCAGTTCAACTGCAAACAACACAGACCCTGATCTGCTATTGAAAACTGTGCCAGTAGATCAGGGTCTATATTGTTTGTTTTACTGATTACTCCAAGTACAAGCAAGAATATATGGCAGTTTTGCCAATTAGTTTGTTAATTTGATATATTTTGAATTCTTATGATAGCAGACCCAAATCCAAGTTTCTATTGAAGCAGGTCCTTTCATAATTATTGATTTGGAGACTAAGTGTTTGATGGGACAGGGAATTAATACCTGTGACCAGACATAGCGAATCTAGGATTGTTGCTGTTCTAGTTGTCATTGTTTTTGTTTTTCTTCTTCTTTTCTCCATCTTCTTGCAATGGGGTGATTGAAGTTTGATAACATTTGTAAAACTTATTGGAAATTTAAATTGCAGTGTTCATAGTGAAAATTCTTGTTACTACTGCATCATTTGATTGGATGGTTGTCTTCACATTTTTCTTCTCTTGCAATTAGTAAAAATGTTTCCAATGTTAAAATGCTGCTGATTCAATGTCCAATTGGCTGTCATGACGGCTATCTAAAAAATCTTTACATGACTCTTTCTGCACTAATGGTTGCATCAAAATGGAGTTTTCTCTAAAACACAAATGGTTATATCGAAATGGGGTTTTCCCTAAAACACTAGAGCAAAATGTAGCTGCATATAATGGTGCACATCTGATCTTAACATGGCATCATAGTGGCCATCTTGAAAATCTTGCTATTACCTTGAAATAATAATGGCATTGGAAAGGAATTTTCACTAAAACACTTCTTACAAATATGTAATTGGTTCTGATATAAATGGTGTATATCTGACCATTTGCATAAAAGCTGCACTTGTGTGGACACTTGAAAACAACATATAAATTGACCTTGGAGTCAAGATATGTCATTACTTTTATTTCTTTTCTTTATGGAGTCTTTGCATACCTGTCAACTTTTCAAAAGCCAAATAGGGAGATTGAATGAAAAAATAGGGAGATTGGGTCCTAAAATCAGGAGATTTTTTAGGCATTTTTAAGCCTGAGATCGTTTCCACTAAATATTGACCATTCTTCCAGGTCCAATAAGCATGAAATTGTCAAAGGATGCACTGTTTCTCACTGTGACACACCTTATTTTCTTGCAGGATGTGCCCTTTTCTCACATTCTGGTCAGCTGTGGTCAAATTTCTCACATTCTGGTCAGCTGTGGTCAAACTACACAATAACTAAAGGATAATCTTAAGTAAACAAGCAAGAAAGCCAGTGTGACTAATTAACAGTTAATCCTTATTATTGCAATTATCTTGTGAAAAGGACTGGCCCTCTGACATAATTCAAAGAAACCATGTTCCACAGTTTGTGTTATGTAAGCAACAGCAATTGACTGGCAAATAAACAATGCCATATTTTGTTGTGACTAGCAGTACCTAAATAAAAGCTACATGTAACATACCGGTACATGTGGCAGCTTATTTTCCCATGTTTTATATCCCTTTTTAATTCTCAAAAGGCATTTAACATTGTTTAAAAAATAACATATTTATTCTGAATAATTTTTTGAGAGTACATATGCTGTGTGGTATGTTTCTCCATTCCTTCTTTTAATTTAATGATGGTAATTAACGTTTTTACATATGGTACAGTAATACCAGGTGTTCACTTATGTAAGTTTCTTTGGTGGAAATGGAGATGCTACAGCATCACAGTGATCATTCTTGGGATTGAAACTAATTGCTGACAAATTTATTGTTGTGGTTTATTGTTTGTTATGGTTTATTATCTGATTTCAGTATTGTTGTAAGGTTAGAAATGTTCATAAATTGACTTGAATAATGTTTAAACTTAACATTCTATTTACGGAAGATAACTGTACTAATCGGGAGTTCTCTGCAAAAATCGGGAGATAATATGAAATTGGAAGGTAGACGTGGAATTTTTTCCTGAACAAAATCATTTCTAAAAATAAGTGTTACAAGTCTATTTTTTGTATGATCATGTTGGGAGGAAAAATGAGCCTCCATACTGGAGTGCACCCAACATGGACCAAGGGAGCTAACTCCTCTGTATGCACATTATAAGGATAGTTTGTCTGGTGAAGTTTCATCCAACAATGACCTATTGCAGAAAAATGAGAATAATTTTGCACTGAAGATACAAATAAAAACACTAACTAATGATTTTTGTAGGAAGCATGCTTGTGAGATTTTGACTGGCAATCAGGTTAATTCCTTATACAACTGATGGCTTTTATACTGAACCATTCATTTTTGACAGCAAAGAGCTATTTTGAATATTCTCCTGCGACAAGGTGGCTAAAAGAATCAGTATGTACCTTATGCATGAATAAAGTTCACTAGTACTATAACAAATTAACATACTTTTCATCACCCCTCAACCATCCTGATTTTTAGATATATACCTCTGTAGCAGACATACGTAAGCCAAGTTGGCTGTTCATTTGCTGCCCAAGTTACACGTTTGATCTCCAATGCTAGCCTAACTGTGACAGGCAGTCACCAAACAAGCCAACCCATTTTCAAGCTTAACTCAAAGTAAATCTAAACCACATTACAGATTTATCTTTTGTGTGAATTTACAAATGCTAGGCTGATGATAATTAGGTTAATGCCTTCTACCTTAAAAATTAGGGAGGTGTCAAAATAGGAAACTATCCAGTTAGATCTAAGTACTATGATGAGCTTTACCTATGTAATACGTGAGGACATGGTACAGGTAGTAGAACATCAATAGCATAAGCAGGGACATGTTATGAAAATGTCTATAAGATGAAAAATGTCTGTCTGACTAATACGATCTCCTTCTTAACATTTGAGTCAAAATTCATTGAACTTGGTACTATTTTTACTGTTCTTTATAGCCACCAGGTATAAAGATAGCTTCCCACCCAGGGGTCCAAGTGGGTGGGTGGGTGAGGGTGGATGGTCAAAAGTATTATTTTGGATGAAACTTAGTATTGTATAAACATTCATAATGGGAATGCACATTATATATGTAGCAAAATTAAGTTACAGCCTCAGGGTCATAGTTGGTTGAATTGAGGGTAAGGTGAGGAGAAGAGTGAGGGTCAGATATGATACAGTTTTAGTTTAAGCAATAATGTGAAATGTGTTGGGAATTGTGCTGGCAAGCCATCAGAGTTGCACTTGTTCTTACTTTGAATTTGATTTGCATCTTTTGGTATTAGATTGTAAATTTGATATAAATGAACCAAACTCATACTGAGAATTTGGTATATTTGTGCTCCTTAACTCAGACTGAAAATTTGGTGTATTTGATGTTGTACTCAGATTGTAAATTCAGTATACATGTATTTTAAGTTGTACTCATATTGTACATTTGGTATATTTGAAGTTGTACTCAAATTGTAAATTTGGTATATTTGAAGTTGTACTCATATTGTAATTTTGGTATATTTGAAGCTGTACTCAAATTGTAAATTTGGTACATTTGAACTCCTACTTAAAATGTAAATTCAGTATATTTGAACTCCTACTCAGATTGTAAATTTGGCATATTTGAACTCTGACTGAAATTGTCAATTTGGTATATTTGAACTCGTACTCAAATTGTACTTCTGTACCCATTCATAAATGCCAGGGACTAGCAAATAGTATTTGATAAACATTTTATAAACATTTTTGAGCCAAGGACTAGTGAAAACTTTCTGTCTCTGTCTCTCGCTGTCTTTCTCTGTGTCTATTTGTCTGTCTGTCTGTCTCTTTATATATATATCATATAAAAGCATGTGTGGGTGTGTCCTTCACAATGTCAGATAATTTGCTGAATTCTTGTTTGTTACAAAACAGGTTTCACTGTCAGTATTTTCCCATTAGTTAAACATTTCTAGCTTTGCTTTAGTAATACATCATTCATAAGTCTTTTAAAAACAGTTTTGTAAGTTTCAGTGCCTGATGACTTCAAAAGAAGGACACATATTTTTGTGGACAATTCTTTTCTTGTCCTTGACTGTCCTATGTGGTCAGGGTTAAATCTAGTTTTAACTTAAATTATTTTAATGTGTAACATTAACATAACACCATAGTTTATAAATTAAAAATGCATCTGTTTCTACACAAGCAAATCCTTTTTAAATTTACTGACTGATCAGGAGACACAAAGATTTTGTCCACACAATTGGTATCTGCATCAAGGCTTATTGTAGCCAATGTTGTTGTCAGTGTTGTTGGTTTTATTCTTCTTGGAACAAGGTTACTGATGTTAGATCAGATTAATAAGACTACTGGAAACCACAGTGGCCATTGTGAAAAAAATGTAGTTTCAGCTACTTCTCCTGAGGGGATGATCATACTGATATTTTCTTGTTGCAATATGTAATCATTTCCAATATTACAATGCTGCTAATCCTAGCTACAAATGGCTGCCTTTATAGTCATTGGCTACTAATCTCCTAAACAGATGGTAGTATTGTCATGGGTTTTTAAACTGTACTGGATAATGTGGACATGTTAACTCAGTCATGAAAATATCTTGTGAACATGTTAACTCAAGATGAAAATATTATTGTTATCGTATTTAGTCTGTGGGATCATCATTTCAGTACTGATCAGTAAAAAATCCAACAAAATGACAGAAGAAGCAGACTTATTCCTGGAAATTCTTTTTGGCTAGTAGAGTGCAACTCCCTTCAATGAGTCTCTTGTTTTTTCACCATTTACCAATATTTCATCCTTTTGAAGTCTACTGTGGGAAAAGACACAAGGTCACAGCCTTGAGAAAATGATAAATCATTTTATTAATAATCTTCATATCGCATCATATCATTATTTTATGTTTGTAATTGTTCTTTATAAATTTGCAGGTGGGGACTCCAATGCATTGACCTGGAACTGTATGAGTGCTTCGGAAGATCAACCCATAAGTGCAAACTACAGATGTGCAAAAAATTTCACCCTCTCACAGTGGAGTCTACCATTTCAGCATAATGACAGGTAGGTAAAGCCCCAGTGGTAAAACCACTGAGTGTATTGGTTTGATTTGTCAATACAGTGTAGTGTCTTCCATTCAAGCATAATGAGAGGTAGGTAATGCCCCAGTGGGAAAGCCATTGAGTGAACTGGCTTGATTTGTCAATACAGTGTAGTGTCTTCCATTCAAGCATAATGGCAGGTAGGTAAAATGGTAGTGGTAAAGCCACTGAGTGCAATGGCTTGATTTGTCACTACATGTACTTTGTAGTGTCTTCCATTTCAGCATAATGACAGGTAGGAGGTATAGCCCCCAGAGGTAAAGCCATTGAGTGTTGGCCTGATTTGTCAATACAGAGTAGCTCTTCCATTTCAGCATAATGACAGTTAGGTAAAGCCCCAGTGGTAAAGCCATTGAGTGCACTGGCTTGATTCCTCAATACAGTGTAGTGTCTTCCATTCAAGCATAATGAGAGGTAGGTAAAACCCCAGTGGGAAAGCCATTGAGTGCAATGGCTTGATTTGTCAATACAGTGTAGTGTCTTCCATTCAAGCATAATGAGAGGTAGGTAATGCCCCAGAGGGAAAGCCATTGAGTGTACTGGCTTGATTTGTAATACAGTATAGTGTCTTCCACTCAAGCATAATGGCAGGTAGGTAAAACCGTAGTGGTGAAGTCACTGAGTGCACTGGCTTGATTTGTCACTACATGTACTTTGTAGTGTCTTCCATTTCAGCATAATGACAGGTAGGAGGTATAGCCCCAGAGGTAAAGCCATTGAGTGTTGGCCTGATTTGTCAATACAGAGTAGCTCTTCCATTTCAGCATAATGACAGTTAGGTAAAGCCCCAGTGGTAAAGCCATTGAGTGCACTGGCTTGATTCCTCAATACAGTGTAGTGTCTTCCATTCAAGCATAATAAGAGGTAGGTAATGCCCCAGTGGGAAAGCCTTTGAGTGCACTGGTTTGATTTGTCAATACAGTGTAGTGTCTTCCATTTATCTTCCAATTTAGCAGCATCAGCAGAGTACATGTTGACACTGTAAGGTTGTGGGCATCATTACTCATGACATTATTGTGTTTTGGATAACAGTTACCTACC
The DNA here is from genome assembly GCA_016617855.1 of Megalonaias nervosa. Classification (NCBI taxonomy): domain Eukaryota; kingdom Metazoa; phylum Mollusca; class Bivalvia; order Unionida; family Unionidae; genus Megalonaias; species Megalonaias nervosa. Next base: position 6,679 of record JAECUM010095591.1, read on the forward strand.
AATGATGATGGGCTTTCTGTAGTCTTGCTTATAGTTCTTTATGTTCAAGTACACTGGCTTGATTTGTCAAAACAGTGTATTGTCTTCCATTTTAGCAGCATCAGCAAAGCACATGTTGACACTGCAAGGTTGTGGCATCATTACTCATGACATTATTTGTGTTTCGGATAACAGTCACCTACTAATGGTGATGGGCTTTCTGTAGTCTTGCTTATAGTTGTTTACCTCCATCTGTCTACTGTGTTTTCATCAATCCACCATGTCAGCACTCTTAGATCCACAGTCATTTTATTTTTATTTTTCTTATTAAATTTCAACCATATTTGCTGTGAAGGTTAATCTCAACACAGTATGGATGATTTCAATAATGAGCACAGTCTGTACATATTTCTCAAGAGTTATGGCCCTTATTAATCTCAGCATGTGCATTGCTAATGCACAATCCTGTGAACACTAGCTACTCTGTTTATTATTAGATTTCAACCAAATGGGCTGTGAAGCTTCATCTCAACACAAGTACTACTGATGCTTTAAATGAGATGTACATTATACACATAATTTTTAGAGTTATGGCCCTTGATCATCTTAGCATTGGAAATGCTAATGCACAGTCATTTGAACATTACCTAACATCCACATGTTTCTTCTTTAAATATGTTACCCAATCATAATACCTTAGGAGACCTACTACTGCCTCACAAAATCTAGACCTTTCAGATAACACCTTTAGCTAAACAAAGCTAAAAGCTATCTGCCCACGAACATAGGTGGAAGTTGGGCAGAGTGATCTCCCCCTTAATATAGGTATTAGTGCCAAATCCTGTGAATATCTCAGTTACTACTTCATCTTGCGCCAAGGAGCATGCTCTCATCAAGAGGGATCTCGCAAAATCCTCTCCCAAGTTTCTGGAAATTCTACACTTACAAGTTGGAGGAGTCTTCACTTCAAAAGGAAAATATACTGTATCTGTATTTCCAGAATTTCTTTCTTCCTATGTCAACAAAGTTCTGGCTTTACAATTATCACTTTGCCATCAATTAATAGTATTTATGTACTTGCATGAGTAGCCTATGTAACCTCAAAATAGTTCTGGCCTTAGTTGTAATTTTTTTTATGTGCATGCAAGTCTGTCGTGGGCTATAGAAAACAGAATTTATCTTTAATTTCTGCTATGTCTATATACATACAGGTAAGTTTTCTAGACCAGTGCAGTCTTAGTGTCTGCACACCAAGTTCAATAAATTTACCTGTATAAGCCATGGTTGACTCTTCCTACAGGTAGTATTGGGAATTGATATTATATATTGAGGCTTCATTGCCTTCATTAGGTTGCCTGCTGCCACTAATTCATAGTCATATATGTGATACATTATTGATTTTACCTGTATAAAATGCCATTGGGCCTTTTCCAACAGGTAAAATTGTCTCATGGATATGTATTGTTGCAACTAATTTGTAAGTATCAACTATAGTGCTTCTGATCCTTTTTCATTTGCAGGATATTTTGTGTGTAATGTAGAAACTTATTTACATCACTGTACAGCTTCTGCTCTGGTTGGATAAGTATAGGTAAGTTTTTTTAAACTTAGTATCATCCAGCTCATGCTTGCTACTATTAGTGACACTTGAGTGATGTTTATCTGTTTAGGCAATGAAACAATTGGCCTTCCTATGTATAAGCTGTTACTAGAATTGATTATTTGCCTCTCAATTCATACATGTATGTACCATAAGCTACGCTCCAGTGATTTTACCTGAACATGCAGTCAAATTCACATGCCTAATTGGATTATTGTGACTAGAATTGATTATTTAGCTAAGCACTAATTCTACCTGTACAAGTCACATGCACCACTTTAGAGGTATTTTTCATTGTGGGTAACTCTGTACTACTGTGACAGTCAGCAGGCAAAATCAGCAATACATTTCTTATTGGTGGATCCATCTACTTGCAGTTCCTCCACAATGGATCAATATCTCTCATGAAGCCCCCTGCTTTCATTATCAAGACCAGGCTTCCATTAATGAGTAATATAGATATGGGTAATAATTCCCATCTGTTCTGGACACTTCATCTCAGGGTCATAGACAGGACCCAGTGCTCTGAAGTGGTATTTTGGGAATATCAAGCTGTTGCATCAAAGGAGATCATACCTCATTTTACCTTCAAAGAGGGGAAGGAAGATGTATCTACATGGACATTTTTATCTTGAATAAAGTGGGCTATCTATCATGTTGGACTATGCTCATACCAATTTGCTTGTCATATTGACTCACCAAGTTAAGAGAGTCACCACAATCATTTCGTGTGAATGTATCTGTTCTCTATTTTTATCATGCTGTGGGATGAAGATCTGAGTAAACTTCTCCTGTTCTTATCAGAAATCTTTCATCCTAAAAGGCTCAAGTTGGTCTCAGGGAACCTTTACCCATATCCCAGAGGTTACCCTCCTAGATCATTTGACAGCTTCATACAGACTCCATGACTTCTGCTGGATTTGGGGGACAGAAAATTTGTCCATTTCAAAGCCGCTTTCTGACAGCTTTTGTCCTTTCCAGTTGGGTTGTCTAGAAGCTGTCTCATATACCTTAGGGGACCAGAGGTGGTCTCTCTGGGTTAACTGAATGTGTCTCATTCCACCTCTTACCTATTTTTCTAAGGTTTTCTGGGTAACATATTTACAAAAGAAATCAAATTTGTATATCAAAATGGTTTTTTTTGGAGAATACTTACCCAATCAAAATACATATACACCCTCCCAGCCTTCTCACAGTTACATCCACATGGAAAGCATGCCTTACACTCCAGTAGTAATTGAGATATTCATGGGATTTGGTACTAATCACTATACCAAGAGGAGATCACTTTGCCTAACTGCCACCCAGGTGGTCAGATAACGTTTAGCTTCTTTTAGCTAAAAGTGTTATTTGGGAGGGCTGGATTTGTGACGTAGTAGTAGTTCTCCTAAAGTATTATGATTGGATAAATTTTCTGAGAAGTTTCATCTTAAAAAGAACTTAATATGATTTGATCATAGATTTGGCTTGTCTTTCTATGAGTTATTTCCCTTTATTAATTTAGAATTAGCATCAATATAACATTCACAGCTTTTGTTTAATTTCAATAAGTTTTAGGTCTACAAAGCTCAGATGCCCTTGACCAGCTTTGAGCATCCCTGCTCAGATGTATTTGTTGATGATCATATTTCACACGTCTGTGACCCTTGATTGAATTAGACTGAGCTTTCCACTGGCTTGTGTATGCTGTATCATTCACTTTTTTTGTTTTGTTTGAACAACTTTTACTGAAACTAATATGAGTTTGCATAATATCTTTTACTATTTCTTATACAGTTGTGGCCCTTGACCAGCTTCATATGAGCATCCCTGTTGCTTGTGAACACTTGTTGTTTGATTCTAGTCCAATCTGTAGTGAAGCTTTATTTCAGTGTGATTTGGTTGTGTTTATTTATAGATGATTTCAAGATAGAAAAACCCTATACCATCCTCATGCTGAAAAATCCAAATATTGGATGTTTGACACAATGATGCACACTGAGCTAAATAACTGCTATAAATAACACAATTCCTAACTGGAACAACTTGCAATTTAAATGAAAAATGAACTGATATTGAACAAAAATAAAACACAACAAAGAAACATGGATTAAAGACTTAAACAAAGTGATTTCACTCAAATAGTGATAAATGATTTTGCAAAATGTAACACAAGTTTTCACTCAAATAGTGACAAATGATTTTAAAAATAAATAATGACAATGATGTTCACACAAATCACAAAGATTTTAACTCAACGAAAATGATGTTAGCTCAAATAAATAATGATAATGATGTTCACACAAATTACAAAGATTTCCTCTCAACAAAAATGATGTTAGCTCAAAAAAGTAATGATAATGATGTTCACACAAATAGCAATAATAATGTTAGCTCAGATAGCTATAATGATTATATTCTGGTCTAATAGCGATGATGGCAGTTTTTCAGCTCATGTAGTGATAATGATATGTAACCCAAATGTGGGAGATAACTTGTGGTGTCCAGATGACACACACATGATATCTTCCCACCACTGTCAAATGGTCAAGGAGCCACCACAAATGGCCCACCCCTCCCAGCCTGCCTAAGAATCCCTTGGACCCCTTTGTTCCCTGAAGGCCTGTTGGTCTTGGAGCTTTGGAGCTTTGGTCCCTCAGCTCAAGATAACCACTTTCTTCCTTAGAGCCAGGAGCCAGCATCACTGCCAACAGCAGCACACTAGGTACATACCATGTCACACAGAACCTCCATTCAACACACAAACCAGCACCATGACTAAGACCACCCCTCCAATACATAGTTCCACAGCTGACAACACAGACAACACCAACAGCTCTACAGTGGCCCAACACACACACATCCAACACAGACAGTCACACGATGGCTTTCACATCAGCTCCATCACATCACATCACCAACAGCACAGCTAAGATGTCTCAGCAACAAAACAGACAGCATCGACAGCTCTACAGCTGCCACACTGCCCAACACAGCTTAAATAGACTGGGTAGACCCCGACAAACGCATCGTCACTGCTCACAGTCAAATGATGGCTGCCCCAAAAACACAAAAGCTCTACAGCTGGAGATATTGTGCCATAAAGTGGACGCTTACTGAAAAGACTTTCCGTAATGTAAAGTTGGCATCTACCATGAGCCTATATGTACACAGGCTATGTTGCAATGCATGGCCTGTGTGCTCATGATATATCAGTTTTCCTTTCATGAGCACTTTACTCATGCAACATGGGGTGAACCGAACTCACTACATCAAAATAATGTATGATATAGTTATAAAAATCCTTCCTCAGGTAACACTGTACTACACAGAAACGAAACCCAAGTAGATTTTATTCCAAATACATGTCAACACAAAATGTACACAATTCAGTGACAGGAAACCATTTTAAAATTCTTATTGTTGTTTCTCCAAAATGAAAAGTCATATCAGTATGTGGTTTTCACCAGAAGATTTATTATAATGTCTTGTTGATCTTACATTAAAATGGTGCTCATCTGAAGTCCAGTATGGCCACCATAGTGGTCATTTTATAAATTTTATTGTAACTACTCCTCATAAACGGAAATTAAGTTAACATCTTGTTATGATTGGAAGAGTTCTTAATGTGTCTAGTTAATCCAAAATGAAAATGATATAAATTGACCGAGGCTCAATATGGCCATCTTGAAACATTATTTCTACCCTTCCCATGTGGATGGTTATATCATGATGGGGTTCACATTGATAGACCTTTTATTATTCCTAGTTGGTCTGAAATGAAAATGGTGCCAATCATACATTGAATATGGCTCCCATGATAGTTGTTTTGAAAACCTTTCTCCCTCTGAATGGATAGTCACATTGGCATGAGATTGTCACCAAAAGTCTTATAATGATGTCTACTTGGTCCTAAATAAGAATGGTGTCAATCTGACACCCAGTATGTCCACCACTGTAGCTAAGTTTGAAACTCTTATTATCACTGAATGGTTTGATTTTGTGGGGTTCAAAGCCATTTTTCAGCACATGATAGGCCATACATAGTGGATATTTGGTGGAAGAAGAACCTGGAAAGTTCCATTGACTGACCCACAGTGGTTGAGCCAAGACTCAAATCCATGCAGACAGAAGTGAGATCTTTGGGAAATGTAAAAGTGCACACCTTAGACCACTCTGTCACCTAGGGTCCTATGTTATCACTGAAGGATATCTTTAATTCCTGGAAATTTGTTTCACTCATTAGAACATTAGTCCCTTCAACGGGCTCTTTTTCTTTTTTTTAAATTCTTTTTTTTTAGGTTAAAATCTTTTTGATTTTCAAAAGCTTAAGATTTGAACTATGAATTGGTATATGTGGTAGACAGCTTTTAAAACAATTTTTTTGTCCTACTGCTAATAGAATCACATGTAAGAGTTATAAAAAAATTAGAAACCTTCAAATAAATTCATGAAAAAGAAACTCAGAATGCAACTTCAGCAAATTTGATAGAAAGCATCATGTTTTGAAGATTTGGGGGGGGTGTGTGTCAGATGATACCAATCAAATATGGCAGCCATTAGTAAAACTAAAAAACAATAAAATCATTGTACAAATGATGCCTGTCTGCCATCAAAAATGCTCACCATTATTAAAATAGAAACAAGGCTGCTTTTCAAGCAGTGCTCAACGGAATTTAGCCAAATTCAATAGCATCATAGAATGTAGGTTTCTCAGATTTGTTCCAATTTTGCCAGTCAGGTACCAAATATGGCCACTGTTATAAAATTAAGAAAAACTTAAACATCACCTTCTCAAAAGCTGCTCAGCAGAAATTGACCATATTGGATAGATAGCATCCTGGAATGATGGCTTTTGGGTTTGTTTGAATGAGGCTGATCTGCATTCAAATATCCACACCTTTACTAAATATAGAAAACGTCTTTAAATAGCTTTTCAAAAATCACTATTAGAATTTGACTAATTTTTACAGAAAGCAATCCTGGCATAAAAGCATGTTAAATTTTAAAAAATTGTGTAAATCCTCTGTCAAATATGGCTAATGTTATTAAAAGTGCAAACAACATAAATTGCTTCTTCCCTGAAACTGCTGATTTGAATTTACCGGTAACCATATTTGACAAAAATATTTTAGTCAGAAGGGCTGTTAAAATTTTACAAAATGATTTTGATTTACCTTTAAATATCGCCACAAGTATTAAATTAAAAAAGCTGTATAATAACTTTTCAAACACAACTCATCAGAATTTGACTAAATATTATAGAAATCATCTTGGCATGAGGAACTTTTAACTTGGTACAAATGATCCCCAGTCTGCCATCAAATATGGCTGCTATAACTTCTAAAAGCCACTTAACATTATTTGGCCAGATTTTTTACATAAAGGATCCTAGTTTGAAGACATTTAACATTATGTTTAGAATGATGCTAATTTTCCAAGTAGCTGTGGTGGCCATTATTTAAAATAGTAAAACATTAGTACAACATAATTTTAAAAAATCACTTAACAGAACATATTCAACACTGATGGAAAGCATCCAAGCATTCTGAGGCCATCCATTAGTTGAGAAATGACATTGATGTGCTGTCAAATATGGACAAATGTATACATCATTAAAGCAAAATTTACAGAGAAAGTATCCCACAGATCCAGCTGTCTTCGCTGACTGCTTTTACATTTGATTATTGGGTAGATGTCAGTTACGTGAGCTAGGACTGAGTGATCTTCATTATTCTTCAGGTATTATAGTCAGCATCAGTGTACAGGTGAGTAGTGCTGTCTTCTGACTGCTTGTTTCTTCTTATGTCCCACCACTCCCTCGTATAAAAGCTATTTATGTAAACTAGTCCAAATATGGTATTTAGATACAGTGTGTCTGGGGGGGGGAGGGGTCCAAGTACCTGTTTAGGTTTGCTTCCAGTGATCTTTGCTTTAAGGTTACAGTATGAATTACTGTAGTGTAGAGGGGGAAAACATGTTTTTCTTTAAAAGAAAAAGTCCCTGCTAGTAGATTCATTCTTATATTGAAGGGCTGCCATGAGTTAAATGCTGTATTTGTAGTTTGCAGAAGTGAATGCTTTGTGGATAGGTGGATTTTCTATGATTAAAACCAACAATAAGAGCCCATAAAAACTTCACTCCTCAAATATTTTTATTCCTCTGACTTTATTTCCTTCAATTTCAGAGTCACATTTTTGGCCAAGGTAAAGAATGGAGGTCGGACATATTACATTGATAGAGATGATTTGGACAAAATTAAATATCACAGACTCAATGGAAAGTACCTAACATATACTTATGAGCTTGGGTTCGATTATATTAAACCATATCATTGCATCCTGAGTGGGAGTTGTCAAGATCAGCCCCTAGATGTTCCAGACTTCACAGCCTTGGTAAGTTTAATGTATGGTATTGACAAACCAATACAATGTCTAACCTGTACTTGTACTTTTGACACATCATTTATTTTTTTTCTTGCAAACCCAGATTTCATCCTCTTGATTTTGAGCATTTTACTTAAAGTAGCAAGTTATTTTCATTTGGTTGTATTTTGTGCTTATGTTACCTACAACATCAACATTAACCTTGTATTGCCTTCTACAAGCAAAATTTTGGCAAATTTCACATCTCTAGTATAAAAAAAAAATATTCAAAGTGATACTATGCCCACTTGGGCCTTTTGTTAGTTTTATATACTGTATCATGTTTGATAATTTTCTCTTTCACATGAACAGAAAACGGTGATCATTACATGGAGTGGCTGGTTGGATGATTTGTCTCATGTGGGAATGTATCAGTATGAGCTGTTTGACTTAATTGCTCAAGGCTCAAATGATTTGATGTCAGGAGACCTCAGAACAGGACCTACAAATCTGCAAGCTAACATTTCAGAGGTATAACTAAGAGATAGCAGTTTTGTACTTGATGATTTGAGGACATTAGTCATAATTTCATCATAGCAAGATGAGTTTTCTGGTAAAACCAAAATTTGTGACATTAACAAACAATAACATGAGTATCATACCCATTCCAACATACTTTTATCTCCCTTATGCATAGAATACATACTTTTATCTCCCCTGTGCACAGAACACATACTTTTATCTCCCCTGTGCACGGAACAACTACATTTATCTCCCCTGTGCACAGAACACAAAAATAAAGTATTGAATTATGTGACAACACATTATGTTGGCTTTCAGTTGGCCTAAAACTAAAATCAGGTAAAAGAAATAGAGTAGCAACAATGTAGTAAATTTAACCAAATAATGGGAGATGTTAGTGTTACAAGAGGCTCAGTGGTGCACCAAGAGGCTTAATAGTCAATGACTAAATATTGATTTTGTTACTTTGAATTCATTAACTTTCATGGATTTGTAAGAAATTCAATGTTGATCACTTGCTAAATGTGTAGAGTGGAGAAGGAGTCCTGTTGTTAAATGTGTAGTGTGGGGAAGGAGTCATGTTGTTATATGTGTAGAGTGGGGAAGGAGTCCTATTGTTTTCAGAGTGAGGAAGGTGTGCTATTGTTTTCACAGAAAGACCTTTGTTTGTTTGGTCTTTAATTTCACTTAAGCAGCTATGAAATCCCCAAAAATTGGTGTGTGCCATGAAAAATAGGAAATTCAAAATATTTAATTTTTATTTAGTTTCAGATTACATTCCCAGAGCCAGGTGCCTACTTTGTGGTACTGACCTGTTTCGATAAAGCAGGGAACTTCAAAAGTACACGCAGGATTTTACTGTTCGATGATGCTTCTGTTGTTTCCATTCAGCATCAGTTTTGGAATCTGGTATTGTCAGCCACAAAGGAAACCAATTACTCATGGATCATTGATCGGCCATCAAGAATTCATGTCAAATGGACAAACAGGTGATTATGAATTAAAGTGGAACTTGTCATCAGTGACATCTGATTTAGAGGGACAAGTTCTCACAGGTGACAGACTCGTTTTGTTATTTTATACAGTATTAATAATGAATAAACAGGTACTTGCACATAATTATCAGAAAGAGTGAATCCTTATCTGTCTAATGAAGTTAGTTTGTATTCTGTAGTAATAGTTTCTACTTTTGCCGGACTAAACATTTGCATCCATAAATTTCATTCAGTTTAGCGTTTTGCATATTTTTACAGCTCTTCTTATATCAGATGTAGATGATGGAACAAAAACTTTTTCTACTTAATTTCCATAAAAATGTTATTCTAAATATTTAAACTGACAAAAGGTAGCAGTTGTAGAGATGCCAACTATTCCAGAGTTTGCAGAATTTAATTCGAATGACTTAATAAAACTTCTGCAAAACTGTTATTTTGTGAGGTAGAATTTTGAATAGGTCTTTTTAGACTCATTGGGACAAATGTACTGCAGCACCAATGTTAATACTATTGCCCTTTTCCTACAAATTGATCAGATTGGTCAGTTAATATGCTTGACCAATCATGGTCCATTTAATCAACAGACCTCTAGGTGTTAAATCATTTGCCATTTTCCTCGAACAATCTCACAGAAACAATGCAGTCCAGCCATCTCGATCTGGATTCTTAGTGATAGATCTGTCCATCTTACCAGGCCTACAGCTTCATCTCTCTATAATTATTGAGATCCTATTGATCTTGTCCATCTCACCAGGCCTACTTCTTCATTGCTCTACAATTACTGAGATCCTAATGATCTGTCCATCTCACCAGGCCTACAGCTTCATCTCTCTACAATCATTGAGATGCTAATGGACTGTCCATCTCACCAGGCCTACAGCTTCATCTGTCTACATTTATGGAAATCCTAATGATAGATTTGTCCATCTCTCTACAATTATGGAGATCTTAATAATATATCTGCCCATCTCACCAGGCCTACAGATTCATCTCTCGACAATTATGGAGATCCTAATAATATATCTGCCCATCTCACCAGGCCTACAGATTCATCTCTCAACAATTATGGAGATCCTAATGATAGATCTGTCCATTCACCAGGCCTACAGCTTCATCTGTCTACAATTAAAGAAATCCTAGTGATAGATCTGTCCATCCTACCTGCAGGTACATACAGTTCAAATTACAGGGATCTTAGTGACAGATCTGTCCACCTTGCTGGGCATATGGATAAAGAAGTATATTATGAAGGGGATTTTAGTGATAGATCCATCCAGCCATTATTGGCACCTACCAGACTACTGTGAGATCAGGAGAAGGATGATATTTTAGAACAGGTTATGAGTAACTCATCATCAAAATGGTGGTGGAGATTGTGAGAAAACCACAATCTCCAGGGTTTTATTCAAGGCTGTTCCTTATACAAATCTGAGTATTCATAATCCATGGAAGATCAACATGGAGCTGGCAAGATCAATATGGCTGTACATCAGAAGTATGTGTATGCCATCAGTCTCCGCCTGACTGATGTATATTTTCATGTCCCTGTCCATCAGTTTCAAGTTCTCCATTTAGTCTAAACATCAGCCCCTGGGTCTATAACAAAATCATGGACTGCATCATTACCCTGTTCTGGTCGATTTCATCTGTAGTGATGGTTGCATACATGGAGGACATCCTCCAGAAGCATGTAAAGTTCTATTCTTCTCAAGGACTGAAATGATCTCCTCTCTTCTGAATCATTTTAGTTTTCTTGTCAGCTGAGTAAAGTCAGACCTTCATTCATCTCACTGTTATGTCCTTCTGGATATCGAGTTTATAACCAATCTCAATCTGGTATAACTCCATCATTGTTGCATAATACAGATCATTGAACTTATCGACTCTGTTTCCGATAGGACTTGGATTTCATCAGGAGAGTTCACGCAACTCCTTGGATTGCCATATATGTTGAAACACTGTATTTGTTGGAACACCATAAATTAATTTTTAAAGTAATTTGACACATTGTTTATTTCAAGTCATAATTTGTGGGACACTTTATAAATCATTCAAAAATTACATGACAAAAAATGCACTCCAACTAAAATTTTATTTTAAAAAATATAAAACTGTACTTGAGATAAAACTCTAATCCACTGCAGCATCATCTCAACTCAACCCTTCTTGTGCACATGTATGATCCATTTTTTCAGTGCATGAATATTTGTTCATGCTGTGAAAAATTATTGCTGGAGGCAACACATCTCCTGAAGCAGAAACTGCAATGACTAAAGTCAGATTTTTTAAATCTGCACCAGTCATGCTAATTCTCACACTTTTAACATCGATCTTATCGTTAGTCCACCCAGCAGTGAGATCAAAGTACACTATTATTCCATCCATGTTAATGATCATATTGTCAGCAAAATCATCTTCTTTTCTTCTGGCCTTCACGAATTCAACAAATGATTTATTTTCTCCAAATCTTCTGGGCAACACTGGGTCATCAATGTCCATGCACATTCCATTGTTTCAATTTATTTTCAAAATTCCTGTGAATACTGGTGAAAAGGAACCAATTTACCTTCCATATATCAGCTGACTCTATTTATTAAAATTTTTTTAAAAAAATAAAAAATTGGCACACTTAAAAGAATCCAAAGTCAGCTTCCAAGGTTGGCTTTCTTTGTAATAAAATAACATTTGAATTGATACCCTTAAAAGAAAATTTGGCTTATAAGTATCCAAAGTTGTTTTGGAGGTCAGATTGCTTTGTAATAAATATAACCTTTGTCTTTGATGTCCTGTCAGTGAGTTCAACCAATGAGTTTACTGCTCGCTGCCAGTTGTGTATATTCACCACCTGGGCTTCTATTTGCTTGGCATCTGTAGTTATAATTAACACAAACTGGCATTGATTTATGTGGGTAAATAGTATAACACTGCAATAACTTGCTTTAATAGTACTTTTTGTCAAAGATGGTAGCAAAAGATTGTCACTTGCACTCAAGTGAATGCATTTTCAAATAATTATTTTTATTTTGTGAGAACTATCATGTAGTTGACCTGGATATTATTCAGTCTTGGTTATTTTGCACCTAACACCATATCACGCGTGAATGGCAGATGTCTACAAGCAATCAGTCAATTATTTCCCTCTTGTCTATGATTTTGTTGCATCCAGTTTTCAGTTGGATAACATTTCAAACCTCTGAATAGAGCCAAACATGATTTGTTTCTCAATGTTCACGTCAATGAACAATGTGTCATGTATTATCGGACATAAGCGATACACGCTAAAGTATTTGAATGTCATATAGGTATATGGAACTTTTGTAACTGATATTTGTAAACAAAACAAACAGCCCATTTTAGCCATCAAAATTATGTTAATTCTCAACTGTTTTGCACTGTAAACCTGAGCTGATATGAAATGTGCAAACTTTTCCCATGCAGCTGAAGTTTATGAGTCAAAATGTTAATATTTTTATTAATATTATCTCCCTTTTTTAGGTTCATAAATGAGCGACATCATGCAATGAAATGGCTGAACAAAGTGAACCCTGATAGTGCTGTCACTGCAGATTATGATGACATGGAGGGCGAGCGCACCATAGATTTGAAGACAAATGTTAATGGTAATACATATATATATATATATTTAAAAAGATTGTTTTTAATGCAGAGTTACAATACATGCTGTTATTGCACTGCTTTCCATTTTCATGACCCTTAATCTCCAGTCTGAGTTAATTATTCCCTCTGCCAGTTATTACTGGAGGGCCAAAGAACATGATCCCAGTCTGAGTTAATTGTTCTCTCTTCCAATTGGTATTGGAGGACCAAAGAATATGATCCCAGTCTAATTCCTTAGTCATAGCCAACATGTGGATTGAATAAATAATAATAATAATAATAATAATAATAATAATAATAATAATAATAAATAATACTTTATATATAGAGGGTGACACATTAATCAAGGACTATTCTCCCTTGAGGCCCTCTTAAGGATAGTACAACAATGTGCAATATACCAATGAACTTGTGCATTGAAATTCATTGAGATTCACCTTCACTGTTGTCTGCAAACATCTTTTAGGCCAATGGTATAAGTTGAAGTGTCAATTAGTATAATTTGTTGTGTCAATTAGTATAATTTGCTGTGTCAGTTAGTATAATCTGTTGTGTCAATTAGTATAATTTGCTGTGTCAATTAGTATAATTTGCTGTGTCAATTAGTATAATTTGCTGTGTCAGTTAGTATAATTTGTTGTGTCAATTAAGTGTTTATCTAACAGAGTGCTTGTGAGTGTTTTCTGTGTTTTTCATAATTTTAATTTTGAAGACTACTCTGAATAATATTTAAGTTTACAAAAAAAATTGTGAAATTTTAATATTTTTGCAAATTTAAATACTGCAAAAATTTGTACATGTTCATTAGTTTCCATAACTTTTTAACTGAAAATGACAGACTTTCCTTTATTTAATTGTTTAGTTTTAAATCAATGTTTTAAAATTATATATTCAAATTCTGATCATTTTCAAATAACCTCACTTTGCTTGGTCATTTTGATTCAATTGATTTTTATATTTATTGCAAAAGAAAAAGTATGAACTCACTTAAAATAATGGAGACTATTAAAAAAACATTTGCAAATCAGCTAACATGAAGTATTGTAATTAGTTGTCAATACTTTCTCTGTATTTAGATCTCTATGAAGGAGGTGATATGTGTCATTTTAACATGATTGGACAAGCACATCAAATTTTATATTTTAGATTTCGTTTAGATGAAAAAAGTTTTTAAAAAAATCATTATAAAACCAACTTCTATGTATGAAAAATTGTAGTACAAACAAGTAATTTTGATTTTAAAGACTCAACTGTACAAAAATGTAAAGGGTATGAAATATTATGTGAAATATGGTATTTCATAATTAAAATTATTTTAACCCTCCCCAACTACTTTTGCAATGACTTATTATGCACTGCTTCACAATGAGATAGGTCTGTCAAACTAATCATACTGTCAAATATAAAATCAAAGATTTTCTTTTACAGATTTTCATATGTACCAAACAGCACTGATTATTAATTACATGCTGGCTCATTTGACTGAATTTTGGTGAAAAATGCAGAAGTTATAGTTGCTGGAATAAGTTTGGCTTGATTAGATTATGAAAACAACAGAGGTGTTAGAGTCCCATTAGCCAGGGTTAATTATAAGTATAATCATGAGGAAGTCATAAGATGATAGCTCAGTCATGGTGCAAAATGTCACTGCTAGAACCTTAACTCTAATTGGGAGCACTAATCAACTGAGCTATCCAAGCAGGGACACCTGACTTATACTTGTGATATATTTCCCTTTTTAAATATTACATAGCTTTGTGACTCCATTACCTATTTAGGCTTCAAGTCAAACTCTTGAAATAGGGCAGTTATTTATCGCCAAATTCCACCACTGTCACCAAATGGTACAGGAGAGAAATTCTTGTCTGGACCAAGGCTCAAACCTAGGACCTCCTAGACTAGATGGCAGCTGCTCTAACAACCTCAACTATACAAGCAAAGCACCAGCTCACCTTCATATTTTATTGCTTGTGACTGACCTGCTCATATAGTTCGATGCATAATTGACTTTATACATCAATCTTAGAGTGGTGTTCCTTTATTTTCTCTTTATTTTCCATGTAAACCTGTTAAAATACAGAACTCAAGTCAAAGCATCTTTCTCTTCATCTGTTATCTTTTAGTACCACATGTTTATTTGGAATGGTTTATTTTCCTAAAGTATTTCACAGTTTTACCTTTGCATCTTTGAACCTTAACTTTTGATTGGCACTATAGCCAGGATTGTGCTGACATGTCATTAGACCTTATACAGCTAACCCCCAACTTACACATTAGTTTGTTCCTAAGAATGGTCATATAAGTCGAAATTGTATAACTCAAAATATTTGGTTTCACTGCCTTTAATTTTCATTGAAAATACATAATTCAATTAACTTTAATACCATTCATTTTACCCACTTAAGAATCTTAATTTTTTTGTTTTAGACAAATAATTGCATTATTTTTTAATTTTCACTACAAATTAAATAAAAAAATTCATATGAAGTCATGTTAATGCAGATTTGTGTAAGTAGAAATCACATGAGTTGCAGGATAGTTGTACACCCATACTCTAAAGACAATTTTTAACCATTGTTATTTTGATATTAGAAATAGTTACAAAGCAATTTCTTTATTTTGGGTATATCTGTGCATAACAACCATTATTTTGCACAGATTAACTAACTTTGTATTTTTGACTACATGTATGATTTTGTACCTTGACAGGGCTTGAATTTAACACAAATTTCTCTGTAGCCAGAAGGACTAGTATGCTGAAAAATTTACTAGTCCTGCCAAATCTTTACTAGTCCTGTCCACAAAACAATGTCACACACTTGTAACTTTTATTGAGATAAACAACAATTTTATTCATAAATAGCATTATCATATGAAATACAGAAGTATAGAAGTATAAATCCTGCTTTAAATCATCAGTCAATTCACATTTCTTGTTTCTCAAGATAATCTGGATCCAATTCCAGAAAGGGATCCAGGTGTCCTTTCTCATCCTCCACCTGCACTCTGGGTCCATATGCGGTTTGTTCTGGTCTCCTTACCCTTCTCCCTGAAACATTCCACAAATGTATTGCTGGTGATGGATCATATGTTGGAATATCATTTGTATGGAACATTATAAAGAGTAGGTCGGACAGAACCCAAGGTCGCAAACATGATCTCCAGTCACTCTTTACCATTTTCATCTCTAAGAAACCCCTCTCAGCATCAGCAGAGTGGGCTGGGATTGTCAGGGTAAAGTCAATCAATGCCAGAATATTCTTGCAGTCAGCAGCACATGATCTTACAACTGTGGGCCAAGCCAAAGCATAGATGTCTTTGTAATTGCAAGTTAACAGAATACATTAAGAAATATTAATCTGAATAAATTTACATAAAGAAAAATGAAATGTCAATACTTAAATAATGTTTATATTCAGTTGTTTTCAAAGCTTTCTTTAAATGGTTACCTTTTTTTAATCAAGATACTATGCTAAATAAAGAATTTTTAATAAATCTGGCATCAATGATGTTTCTTGTATTTATTTTTAAATATTTGAATATACACCTACTTGATGTAGACTAAACTCTTTAATATGTCCCATTCCAATTCCACTGCATCAGCATCCACACTTGCACTGACAGGCACTGGCTGGAAATGCTCCACCAAAACAAATTTCTGCCTTTCACTTTCAGCCATGTAGTGAGTCAATGTAACAACCTGTTTTTCAGTCCTGTAAGTCTCTCCAACATCAACTCCTTTCATCTCATCCAGCTGACACATCCAAACAAAATCAATGAAGGGTCTTCGGTTCTGTACGAGCCATTCAAACACATTCTGATTTAAACTTTCCAAGATCTTACCAGTGGTCGATTCTTCTGGTGGTATCTGCATAGCTGCTTTTCTCTCTGAACTCTTTTTGTGTTGCCCACAGCTTTCATGTACGTTTACCGATTCAGTTTTAAAAGTTCGAGCAACCCTCAACAAAACTGGATGTTTTCTCTGTGTTTGTTTTTGCAAATTCCGTACACCAGTTACACCGCATAACGTTCTTTTCTTCATCATAATTGAGCCATTCCCCGTCTTTTATCCACGTCTCCTGATACGTTCGATTACACTTTCCCTATCATAAGAATTATTCCTCTCTTTTATGTAATTTTCATTCAACTTTTGCCTTTTCTCTGGTGGCTGAACACCTTCTATAAAACATCACATTTTGCCTGTCTTATAAGGAGGTAATTGTGTATCATTTTGAAATACAAGATGTTACAGTATATCTGATGTGAATTATTTCAAGTAAGAAAAGGAATGGCACAGTGTCCTTTTACACAAGATTTCAGAGCAAGAAACACATTTCAAAACATATGCCTTTTCCCCCCACCCAATTAAATGGCCTCTCCCTGAGAAAGACTTAACTTTAGCGGTTGTGCTTCAGGATCAAAGCAGTGGCTATTATAAACACTGTTATAAAATATTAGCATCAGAAGATAATGTTAGTTTCAGCTTAGAAAATGTGTGTTTCCATCAAACAAAGCCATCTGACTCGGCACGTTATATTTAACAGCTCCAATTATGGTCTCATCATTAATAGCGCAAATTTGGTAATTGTTCCTAATTCATCGGACCTCACTGTATTGTTGAAATTAATAATAAGGCGGAAAATTTTCAAATCTTAGATGCCCATGCTCAGAGATTTTAATTCCCAACAAATGTACGGCATTCTGCTTGGATATCTCCATGTGTATTCAATTATTTGTTCATTCTTGTAAGGGAAAAAAATAAAATCTATTCCTATCATCATAGAAAAAGAAGTTGTATGGAAAGGATGTGTCAATAAAGTAATCGTAATAAATTGACCTAATTCTTATAATTATTTTGATACAAATGTAAAATATATAGTTTCCCGTTTGGAGCATTTGGCTAGCAAGCAAAACAAAAAACCCTTAAACAAACAAATATGCAAACTTAATTTCTTTGAATAGTTTCTGCCGTGTTCTTTTGTGTGGTATACCGCTTTGTAGTTTATTACTGTGATCGAGTGAATAAAGTGTGATACCAAATCATTTTTCATTTAATTCATTATCACATTAATTAGGATCAATTACCAAACTTCCGTTGTTAATGACAGGATCATAATTGGCACTGTTAAGCGAAATGCATCAAATCAGATGGCTTCTTGTTATAAAAATGCACCTTTGCAAGGCAGATACTGACTTCATCTTCTCATGCTAATATTTTATGACTGTGTTTACAATGGTCACTGCTTTGATTCTACAGAACATCTGCTGAAGTCAAGTCTTTATTAGAGAATGGCATAAACAAATGCTGACTGTTGATAAGAGAAACTTACTAGCCCATCGGACTATTAACATTATGAAAGTTACTAGTCCGACAGGAAATCTACTAGCCTCAGGCTAGCGGACTACCGCTAATTTCGAGCCCTGCTTGATCTTAGCGTTTGATCCGAGAAGTAATCATGATTGATTGATCATTTCAAAACTGTACAGGTCTTTGAAACAAAAGGGTTTTATAGTACTCAGATTTGTGTCTGTGTGCAGATTCCATAAATAAGACCACAATTATTGGAGCCTTGTTGGACAAGACATCTAAATTATATCCAAGTTTCATAAACTATGAAATGAACAACAGTGTGAGGTTCTATTTTTGCATGATGTCGTCAGATCAGTTTATTCAATTATTGATACAAAATTATAAAATTATTTAGATTACTCACACAAAATTATAACAGAATTTAAACTTTGTAGCAGTTTAACAATCTGATGCTATCATGTAATATTACTTATGATAGATTATCTGACTCTGTTAATTTTTGTAATTTCAGCCATTCTTGCATTCCACGTGAGATACATGATCATGTTTGGTCAGACTTTGATCAGACAGAGAGACTTCTATGAGACTGCCAACCTTCTTGCTGAAGAGACATTTATTTCTGAAACTTTGGAGGATGGAGAGAGAATCAACATCTGGGTCCGAGCTTATGATGCAGTCAGAGCTTATATAGATGATTTTGTCTATGCTACTGCTGACTCTTCTCCTGCCATCATTCAAAATCTGTGGCTGACAAGAGGAAACTTTCTGAATGTCTCTGTGCACAATGTGTTGGAACTCAATGAAATGACGTGAGTTTTCATTTTATTCTTTTGAAAAAATCTGGTGCTTGAACTATACTTTATGTTAGTTGGACAAAAATCCCTTGTTTATCTCAAAGGTGATGAACTGAAAAAAAAAAACATACTGCAAAACAATGTATCAACATAAGACAGTCTGGAGTGTGTGATATCTGTTGAAATAGTCATACTACCTGTACAAAACATGTTTGATATGCAGAATTGAACATTCAGATTGTTATTCATTATCTTAATTATGATCAAGTATTAACTATTCAGAATGATTTTAGCTATATAATAGATTTATAAAAAGACAATAATAATCATGCTCGTGTTTGCACAGTTGATTTGTGTTCATAAAGCATTAACACCAATACAGATGAAGACATTTATTACTGCTTTGTTACCTGTCAATCCCCAAAATTAAACTTGAAAATATTACATCCCCTCCCTCCCTTCCCCCAAGGAAATGGCCAGTCCCAAATGTGTTGCATATTCAGTTTTCAGTAGTCAAAAATAACTCTGTTTTGTCCAGGGTTCACTTAGAGAATCCAGAATGGAAGTTTGAACAAGAGTACCATTCAATCTCTAGTGAATACAGAGTTGAACACTAATGACACTTGCATAACCTTCAAACCCCATACTGAACTACTGAGAGTAACACACTGCATATAATGAAACCTATATTTTGCATTCCAGTGGATTTTAAAGACATAAACTTGGTGCATATTTTTATTTAATGTCATTGTGGTAGTGATTATGTGTTTGCACATATGTGTGTGTGTGTGTGTGTGTACAGTGATAATATTTGATAATTATAAGTTTACCAGCTAGTTTTTTCTTTGTAAGTATATTACATGCTTTAAAGGTAATGGACAAGTTATTTTATTTTATCCAGATATGAATTTGCAATCATTTATTTATAGGCATATATGAGAAAATAGCTTATTTTCAGTTGGATGACAATCCTTTTTGGGGTCACATGCACTGACTACTCCCTCAGCCCCTCATGGACCTCAAAACGCAATTTTTGAGACTCAAAAAAATCTAACACTGTCTGGGAATATGGCAGGTGTGTAAAAATTAGGGGAGGCTTTATAATTGATTAAAGCTTCTTATTTGCAAAAAGTAGGGAATGGGCTTTCATCATGCAAGAATTACCAAGCACTGTTGACATTGTTGCTTGAAATACTTTAAATTCACATATTTTGGTATTTATTATTTTTCTTGGTTTTGTGTTATTCATGTTGCTATTTAATTAGTCTGTAGATTGGTCTGTTAAATTGGTTGTTTATAGCACCTTCAACTCCATACAAATTTATATCCATGGAATAATAGTGAATTTACTCTTGGAGGGAGAGGAAATTAAATGGTATCAAGAAAAATATTGACCATTGATGGTCATGAATTTACTGTGGTCTCAGAGGAAGAGAAGTTCATAGATATCAAGAAAACCAGTGACCATTGAAGGTCTGTGAATTCACTGTAGTCTCAGAGGGAGAGGAAATTTAAAGACATCAAGAAAACCAATGACCATTGATGGTTTGTGAATATTAACTTTGCAAATGTGGCAAGGCTTGCTAACTAGGCACATGAATTCTGTTCCTACATTCATTAGTTGATAATTATATTTCACAGTCACTTTAAAACATGTGCTGATCTGACACATTCACTGTGATAATTTTCATAAGCATGAAATTGTGATGAATTTAGCAAAGAACCTGAATTTGAAAAGATGTTATTTATGTATAAGACTAGGATGTGGTACACTGTGTAGTATTCACTCTACACCCAGCTTGCTTCAGCTGTAATCACTACACTATACTAAACTACACTCTGTAGCATACACTCTACACTCAGTTTGCTTTACCTGTAATCATTGTGCAATGGGAAGACAAAACTGTGCCAGGGAGTGTGTGTGCATGTGTGTGTGTGTGTGTGTGTGTGTGTGTGTGATTTGGATTTTTAATGTAGGTTTAACAATTTTCCAGTCATATCGCTATGATGTCTGCAGTGTGGCAGTTTATAGTGATATCTAGCACTGGGGCATCATTCTGCAGACATATAGCATCAGTTCCCACCGAGTCACATTATCCTGACACCAGGCTGACCAATCCTTAACACTAACCTCTTAATGCTGGGCACCAAGTCTTTTGCATGACTTGGCTGGGCTTCGAACCCGCAACCTCCTACATCCAAGACAGATGCTCTAACAACTTAGGCCACCGAAGTGGTCAACAGTGCCAAGAAAAAAGATGAAATGAAATGAAAATGAGGGATGCCAAATTTTGTGGTGTTAGATTGCACTGTGAGCACTGACTAAGGCAAATTACAAAAGAGCACTGACTAAGGCAAATTACAAAAGAGCACTGACTAAGGCAACTTACAAAAGAAGTAAATCGCACACTGAAGGTAAAAAGAGATTTATATTAGACAAGATGATTGTTGTGAGATTGATTTCTGAGTAAGTTTAATTTAATGGCTGTTCGGTTGGTTGGTATTCTGTGTAAAAACACATGAAGACATGAAAGGCTAAATCATAGTAAGGGATATAGAATAAAGTGTCTTTACTGGGGACACACCATTATGGCCAACCCAGCCTGGTCAAGGGAGAATTTGAACCTGTACTCTTCTGGTCCAGCATTCTGATCTCTGAGTTACCACAGCTCCTAATTTAATGAGTAAAATAACATCTAATATGACTGTTAAAATGAGTAAAATAACATCTGATATGACTGTTAAAATGAGTTGTTGTTGTTGTTGTTGTGGGGTTTAGTGCCATTTTCAGTACACAATAGGCTATACATGGTGGCCAGCATTAATGGTGGAGGAAGAACCCGGGAAAACCCCAGAAAGAACCACCGACCCATGAGAAGCTACTGGCAAGCTTTCTCACATACCCACATTGGCCGAATCTGAGACTCAAACCTATGCAGACAGAGGTGAGATAGCAGTGATCCGTAATGGAGAGCGCTTTAGACCACTCAGCCACTTGTTAAAATGAGTAAAATGACATCTAATATGACTGTTAAAATGAGTAAAACAACATCTAATATGATTGTTAAAATGAGTAAAATGACATCTTATATGACTGTTAAAATGAGTAAAACAACATCTAGTATGACTGTTAAAATGAGTAAAACAACATCTAGTATGACTGTTAAAATGAGTAAAACAACATCTAATATGATTGTTAAAATGAGTATAATAACATCTAATATGATTGTTAAAATGAGTATAATAACATCTAATATGATTGTTAAAATGAGTATAATAACATCTAGTATGACTGTTAAAATGAGTATAATAACATCTGATATGATTGTTAAAATGAGTATAATAACATCTAATATGATTGTTAAAATGAGTATAATAACATCTAGTATGACTGTTAAAATGAGTATAATAACATCTGATATGATTGTTAAAGAAACTTGAACTGTATAATTATTCCTTAGCCTTCATAGCATACAGACAGTAGATCTACTTGTCACAAGTTTAAACATTTTCAGAATGACCCAAGATTTTAAGTATTCTAATATCTTTGACTTTGTTTTATCCAGAATTTATTTGCTACTCTTTGAAACTTTGTTTTAGCTTGCCTGCCAGTGATGCCCATTGGTATGGCCCATATCTGTCTATCACAGTATGGTGCTAAATTCTATCCATAATTGTATGGCCCTTATCTGTCTCTCTTGGCATGGTACTTATCTGTTTGTTGTGGTATGGTCCTTATTTGTTTGTCATGGTATGGCCTTTATTTGTCAGTCATGGTATGGCCCTTATCTGTCTGTCACCTTATCTGTCTGTCATGTTATGGCCCTTATCTATCATGGCATGGCCCTTATCTGTCCTGGTATTGCCCTTATCTGTCTATCATGGTATAGTCCTTATCTGTCTGCCATGGTATGGCCCTTATCTGTCTGTCATGGTATGGTCCTTATCTGTCTGCCATGGTATTGTCCTTATCTGTCTGTCATGGTATGGCCCATATCTGTCTGTCATCATGGTATAGCCCTTATCTGTGCATCATGGTATGGCCCTTATCTGTTTGTCATGGTATGGTCTGTATCTGTTGGTCATGGTATGGCCTTTATTTGCCAGTCATGGTATGGCCCTTATCTGTCTGTCATGGTATGGTCCTTTTCTGTCTGTCATGTTATGGCCCTTATCTGTCTGTCCTGGTATGGCCCTTATCTGTCTGTCAAGGTATAGTCCTTGCTTGTCTGTCATGGTATGGCCCATATCTGTCTGTCAAGGTATGGTCCTTGTCTGTCTGTCATGGTATATCCCATATCTCTCTGTCATGGTATGGCCCTTATCTGTCTGTCATGGTATGGTCCTTATCTGTCAGTTGTGGTATGATTCTTATCTGTCTGTCATGGTATGGCCCTTATCTGTCTGTCAAGGTATGGTCCTTGTCTGTTTGTCATGGTATGGCCCATATCTGTCTGTCATGTTATGGCCTTTATCTGTCTGTCATGGTATGGCCTTTATCTGTCTGTCATGGTATGACCCTTATCTGTCTGTCCTGGTATGGCCCTTATTTGTCTGTCATGGTATGGTCCTTATCTCACTGTTGTGGTATGGTCCTTATCCATTTGTTGTGTTTCTGTCCATCAGCTATTACTTCTTACCACTCTGAAGGCAGTATTTTTCATCTGAGTTTCATCAAACATGGTATGCGAGTTCATGCTGGCAAGTTTGGCTTGGTTTGATGTTCAAAGCAACACAGGTAGCTTATTCAGTGCCAAGGCAGTTGGAGTGAAGTGCCTTGTTAAGATAGGTCCACAGTAGCTGACCCAGGTTGATCCATTAGTAGGATTCAAACACACACCCTTTCAGTCCAGCATGCTAGCTACTAAGTCAGTGCAACTCCTGCCTTCATTAGTTACCTCTTACTTCATTTAGGAGAAAAATATTGCTTATTATACACCTGCCAGCTCTCAGAGGGTTATGTCAGCAAGATCTTGGACAGTGCACTAGATCCATGCATATTAAAGAAGTGATCTTACATCTGATTGGCTGAGCTCCTTATCATTCTAGGCGCACAGTTTTTATTACACTTCTTAATAATAATAATAATAATGAGGACTTTGTATAGCGCCTAATCTTTAGAAGCTCTAAGCGCTTTGCAACATTTGACAACACTTAAAAAACATATATAATGATATGATTACAAAATTAAAAACAAACACCACGAAAGTAGAAACAGAAAATATGCTGTAAATATTTAAGGCAAGGATACATTATTAGGTCTTTAAGTCTGTTCTTGCAGTTGAAATAGGTGAGTTTTAAGAGCGCTCTTGAATGAGATCACTGTGTCTTTGTGTCTAAGTGCAGTGGGCAATTCGTTCCACGTTGCTGGGCCCTGGTATGCAAAAGAGCGTTGTCCATATGATTTCATCTTCATAGTGGGAATAATGAGAATACGAGTGTCAGAAGAGGAGCGTAAGCATCTTGCAGGTGTGTACACATGGGTGAGGTCAGATAGGTATGTTGGACTGGAGCCCGTCAGTGAAACGTAGCACAGAGAACAAATTTTGTGTTTAATTCTGGATCGTATGGATAGCCAGTGTAGGGTAGAGAGCAGGGGAGAGGCGTGCTCTGATCGTGGTACTCTAAGGATGATCCGAGCAGCTGTATTTTGAACTTTTTGAAGTTTCTGAAGTAGATATTGAGACGAACCAGACAGAATTGAGTTACAATAGTCCAGTCTTGAAAGTACTAAGGAACACACAAGTGTTTTAGTGGCATCAACTGAAAGATACTTGCGAATGGAGCTGATTCGTCTCAGCTCAAGATATGCAGCCTTGCATATGTTCATGACATGTTGGTGCAACGAGAGAGTACTGTCGAGAGTGACACCGAGGTTTCGTACTGACTCTGTGAATTTAATGTTGGTGTTGCTGATATTTATTGTCTGAGGTAAAGGATGTGAATGAGAAAGTCTTTGTGTTGTAATCAGGATGGCTTCAGTTTTATCATCATTCATCTGCAGCTTGTTACATGTCATCCATGATTTCACATCGGAAATGCACCTCTCTACGCCTTGGATGGTAGCTTCAACTTCAGCTGGATGGCTAGATTTGTATATTTGGGTGTCATCAGCATACAATTGGTGAGACACTGGATGATGATCTATGACACTTGAGAGTGGCTGAGTGTATAGAATGAAGAGAACAGGTCCAAGAACAGACCCCTGTGGAACACCACAGCATAGATCAACTGGGCTGGAGTGTTTTCCATTTGCGGACACAATTTGTGTCCTGTTGACCAAGTAGGACTTGAACCATAGTAAGGCCGTATCATGAATGCCAAATACATGCTGGAGACGGTGAAGTAATATATCATGGTCTATAGTGTCAAATGCTGCAGACAAGTCAAGGAGAGTGAGGACTGTAATCTTTCCGCCATCCAAAGCAGAGAGAAGGTCATTGACTACTTTCAGAAGAGTAGTTTCAGTACTGTGGCAAGGGCGATATGCAGACTGTACATTGCTAAAAAGACTGTTTGAATTCAGATGAGATACAAGTTGGGATAGAACAACTTTTTCTAAGATTTTTGACATGAATGGCAGATTAGAAACTGGGCGGTAGTTCTTTAAATCATTATGGTCGAGTGTTGGTTTCTTCAGCAGAGGCTTTACAATGGCAGTTTTGTAAAATGATGGGAATTCGCCAGTTGAGAGAGAGGCTATTAATAACATCGTTAGTGAAGGCAGTATTGGATCCAAGCACTCTAGCAGCAGTGACGTCGGGATCGGATCCAGTTCACATGACTTTGGTGCACTCTTCATCACGATTGTACGTACTAAATCCATAGAGACAGGTTCAAATGCTGCTAACGGTTGCCGCTGAAATTCTGTATCGCAACTGTATGGTGACGACGAGTCAACTGAAATTGTGTTGTCAAGTTTATCTCTGATGGTTTGTACTTTGTCACGGAAGAGATTTGCAAACAGGTCCGGAAGGTCGACTAGAGAGAAGGTAGCTGGAAGTGGTGTACATTTGTTCCTTGACATCAGCTTGTTAGTAATCTCAAATAGCTCTTTGCAGCTGGAACTTTCCATGATTTTAGTACTGTAGTGGGCTGATTTAGCTGCATGGATAAATAACCTATTTATGTTGCTGTGCCATGAAGCACCAAACAAACACAGACCATAACTAGACGCCGGGGTAAATACCAGTATGTAAACAAGAAAACAAACTGAGGAATAAAATCATGTGGTGCAATTTGTGAGGTTCTAAACTAAATTTAAAACAAGGTTTTATTGGATTATTAGATTATTGGATATCATCTTTGGACGTAAGAGTCGCTTGCTTATTTTGATTATGTCTGAAATAGTTTCATTTAAAATACCTGAAATGACTGACATTGGGCAGTATGGTTGGCACTGGGCAGTAGTGTTGGCATTGGGCAGTATGGTTGACACTGGGCACTATGAAGAACTCTTTATATATGGAAATGTATCTGCGCTTGATTCACACTGTCTGGATTTTTTCACTAAGATAAAATCGTTATGCCTACTAACAAATGACATAAAGATTATTTAGCATTTACATCTTCGATATCTTATCAGGAGTTACCAATTATAACAATAGGTTCAAGTGGACCTGAAATTGCTTACCAGGTAACAGCAGCATATAAAAATGATCACCACCAGAAATTACTTAACCCAAACTAAATTTTCTTGAACTTGGTCAAGCAGTTTTTACAGACTTATTCTTCAGGTATATTTATTTATTTATTCTTTATTTATTTATTATAAACGTTATACAACATTTTATGACCAAGTGTCCATCATGCTTCTTTCGTTGTGCTTAGATTCGAAAAATATGGTGGCTGTTTATATATAAAAATATAAAAATATCCACGACTTCCCAAAAAACACACACAAATATCCATCACAGCTTAAAACAAATTTGACAGGTACCTTCCTCGCATAGGCATCATTCAGGCTTTAACAAAATATGTGCATCATCATTCGATGTGGTATCCTTCACGTAGTCTACATCAATGCGCGTGTGAAACCACTGAACATGTAAATCCGATCTGTGGACCAGCATGAAAACAAGCCACCAATGAAGCAAGCGAGCAAGCAACCCCACCAAAAATTGAAACGTAGAACACGCTTGCCAGTTGCACCGTTTGTTTTGCATTTGTTCTGTTTTTGTTTTGTTTTGTTTTTCCAGAATTCGGTAAAACTGTACCCCCCACCAAAAAAATTCAAACCCCACCCCCAAAACAAAAAACAAACAAACAAAAAAAACAGAAGAAAAAAATAAAACAGAAAAAAACAAACCCAAATGATTCTTATATAATCGTAATCAGACTTTCCTTCCGGTCGGAATGGTCAGATAAACTCGGCTTAATAAAATCGAACACTAGATTTAAGGAATATGGAAAATACACGTACGTATATAAGCTGGGTTGTATCTAATATCTGAAGACGTTTAAGGAAGTAATATAGAGATTTGTCACCTTTGGACAAACTGAACAGTCCATTTATTTTGTAATAGGCTAATCAGCCGCCGGCCACTGCTTAGACTAGCCAGCTGGTTTCAATTATACTGTAGGCCTACATGGACGGAGCTTACCGATACTGTAGTCCAGGTGCACATGACACGAACAGAGCCCCCACTCCGCCTCTACCATTAATTCTTACCGTATAACCAGATACATGTGCTGTGGTGCCTACAACATGGCCAAGTTACTGGGTTTTACTACTGCGTAACTGACTTGACGGTCATATATAGACTTGGAGAACATTTAGCCCCCTCGGTAAACTGTCTTTGTCATGGTGTGGTTGGTGCTCGAACTTTATTCTAACCAAGATGTTGCTCCATGATAAGTCAAGTATTGGGAATTAAAATTAGTTCATTGAGAATTCGGTTCGAGTCTTGATGCGTCCATTGTGCAGTATATAAAGCGACTATATTCAACGATGACACAGCTGTTTTTCTTGTTTACATACATGGTGCAGACGCTGCGAGTTTACTTGTAATGTATAAATAGATCTGACGAGAGAGAAGTCCCAGCTTGGTTACGTTCATTTATTCATTAAGAAGGAATGCCAAGTTGTGTTAGTGCAGATCTTGGAATTAGTCAGAAACAGACAAGTTTGATTATTATCTGCCACTTTAAATGACGGAGTGTTATTAATCAGTTGATGCCACGAAACTGATCAGGAAAGCGACAAGGTAAAACATGCCTGTGGAAACTTACATGTAAGGACCTATGTGCATTAGATATTCAGACTACATTGTTGACATTTTACCCAAAATCTCTTCTGCCAGAAAAGTATTTGAAGTTACTGTAGTTCTCATAAACTGAGGTACAGTATATATATTTTTAAAATGTTTTTATAACGGTGCACCGGAAACTGTATGTTAACATCTATGCGAGAAGAAAATGAAGAGGCCCAATGTACATGAATGTGTTTTCGTTAGTGACATACCCACGGGATCAAAAGACTACGTACTGCAATTTCGCTGAAGATAGTTGACTGCATACAACATTATTGTGCCCAATTTAAGTTTTGAAATGCCAAGAAGACGAAGGAGTAAGGAAATTGAAGCACCTGGCCCACTTGAGGGAGTGGATGCAGGGGAATTCACATCTCTCCAGTCGAATGACGATGTGGACGACGAAATTTTACCCACTGACCAGCTTGACATACCTGATAAGTATGGTGAGTTAGCATATAGATAGGACAAGTGTAGTCATTGAATGGGCTGTTATTTCGGGCTTTTTCAGAACTTTGTGAGATAACATAACGCATGTACCCCCATTTCAAATTTCAATAATGTTAGACCAATATCTCATGCAACATTTTATACTTGCAATCTGCATAGTTTTGTTAGACCTCACTCCACCCCCACCCACACAAACTGTTTTGGGGGCGCTCACCAGTTATTATGTACTTTTGAGAGAGTGATGTATGTATGGTGAAGTTGCTTGCATTTAAAACATGCACAATGGAGAGAATGTTGGCATACCTCTATGCTACTTTGATGTAATGTGGCTGACATTTCTTTGGATATTGTACTTTTGTAAATTGTAAATGATCTTAGCACACTGCTAACTAAAAATGACTGCTCCCTTGTGCTCCAGAAATCAGCATGAATTTGTCTAAAGTACACTATCCTTAGCAGCTATTAAAATAGGGAAAATGAATTTTGCCAGACTAGACAATACCAGCTTCTGAAAGTGCAATGAATGAATTACCAAATATATAAAATGTAAAAAAAGTTATCAGCTCTTTTTTTTTACAATTTACCTCTGAAGTTCAGGAAGTGAAAATGACCAAGTGGAGCTAGCACTTTTTTGAAAGGTGCACATCTGGAGTGAGACCAAGCGGTATACTCTATAACCCATATTACAACCATTAATCATACACAAAAATAAAGGGAATTAAAGGTTCTTTGAACAATACCTAAGATATACAAGGTCCTTTTAAATAGCCAGTATAAAAAGCGAAGAAACCAGGGGAATTCTTTTTCTTTATTATTCTAACCCTATGCAAGATATGAAACTGTAGAGCGCTGCCTTTGCAGTGTGATAAAAGTCGTAATAATTCTGTAGCAGTTGAAAATAACGATGTGGATATAAAGGTATGTATCAAATACCAGGATACACAGACACCTGACTTTCTATCAATAAATTAAGGATATTTACATGTACAAAATTAATATACACTATAAGTTAGCAGGTAAATTTGTACCTGCCTATATCGTGCTAATTGCATATAACTTTGGAAGACAAGTCCAACCATATAATACATGTAATAACAAAGATGTACTTTTGTAGATAAAATATAAAAGTGTACTCTAAATTCTTCTGTCATTTAGAAATCAAATATCCATACAACCATCCTCTATTTTTCATTGTTCTCAAGGCAAAACCTGTATTTACCTATTGCTTAGGGGGACAGAAGCAAATTCTCTCTTCAATCAAGGTGTAACACTTGTTTATTGATAGAACTTAAGGTACTTATTTGTTTCATATAAAAGGCCAGATTGATGTATAAAGTATACAGAAAAGCCATTCTTGTACATCTAAGTAATATCTGTCACAAGAGATATGCTGATGGTACTCCAAATTTAAGATCTGTTAAAAGTGAAAATTACATTATACCAAGGCCAAGGAGGAATTGTTTAAAAAAGTTTTCAATATACTGGTGCACTGGTATGGAAGAACATTTCCATTGACATAAGGCAGGCTCCTACCGTTTCTTCTTTTCATAATTGATGTCTCAAATGGATGAAATCTTAAACAATTGAACAGTTCTAGTAATACTGATATACCTGCTTTTCTGTACTTTTACATCATTTTCACAGTTGAATTTTTCCATGCAGGATGATATTTTATATATTGTTTATGAGTTCACAGATGCCTGTGCATATGTTCCAGGCTTGATATTTTGATTTTGTGTCAAGCATCTAGCTGTATATACTGTATATGTTGTAAATAACAGCTAGAAGGCCTCAAGGTAGATTAGTTCTGTAACTAACTGAATTACCTTCTCTAAATAAAGTCTTTATTATCATTATTATTATTATTATTATTATTATTATTGACCGATCCGGTGGCCTAGTGGTTTGGATGCAGGAGGTCATGGGTTCGATCCCTGGCCGAGTCATACCAAAGACTTACAAAAATGGTACTAACAGCTGCCTCGCTTGGCGCTCAGCATTAAGAGGTTAGTGTTAGGACTGGTTGGCTTGGTGTCAGGATAATGTGACTGGGTGGGGCATCATGCTACTTGTCTGCGGCATGATGCCTCAGTGCTAGACATCCCTATAAACTGCCACACTGCAGACATCATAGCCATATCACTGAAAAATTGTTAAAGCTACGTTAAAAATCTAAATCACACACACACACACACACACACACACACACACACACACACACATTATTATTATTATTCTACTTCAGATGTACAGTATATACTTGCTGTAAGTCAGGTCCAGCTGCAAAAAAATAGATCTTGCTCTGCTGGCACATTCTGCAAGTTTGCAGTTAGCTCTGACTTGTACACAAATATATACATGGTATTACTGACTTGTACACAAATATATACATGGTATTACTGACTTGTACACAAATATATATATGGTCAGTGTTTTATCTACCCATGCGTCATGCGTCAAATACGCAGACTTTTCCAATTTGACGCACAACAATCTTCAACAGTACGTAAATTGACGCACCCCAATGTTAAGTTTATGCTGATTAACACAAAACAAAGGCTTGGTCTAAAAAATCGTCACAGGTATGTAAATTGATGCACCCCAATGTTATGTTTTGCTGATTGACACAAAATAAAGGTTTGGTCTGACTACTTTATTGGCTAGATTACAACTGTCCCAAACAGGGAAGACATGAGCATATCAGTTTCTTACGCTAACATTATCATAATACATCAGGTTACAACTGAGTGTGGAGCCTGGAGCTGACATTATGTGACCTGTAACTGTCACATCAATTGTAGCAACAGGATGTTAGAACCATATAATCACTACACACAAGAAAGAGGCGGAAAATAAATACGTGATTTTAAAGTGATTTTCACAAGAAACTATTATTTTATGCGCATCCTTGTAATGCAACGAACCAACAGTTTCCATTTTATGCCTTAAGTTGTTCCAAGATACTGTCAGCGTTCAACTGAAAATGGTGTCCATGGCAAAAAAAATAATTTAAAACAGATCCAAAACAAACAAAATTATCATTTGGACCATGTTTACAACCAACCAACGATAAGAGTATTGTTATTGAACCAGTGGAGCCTTCATCATCGAAAGATGAGGTAACAGTTACTCGTAAGATAAAACATAATTTTGTGCAGCAATAGTTGAAAACATACATCAGGTTACATTTTCAAAAAGAAGTTTAAGTCAAGTGAAGAATGTGACAGTGAAGACGCCTTTATGTTTTGCCATATATGTACAGAGGCTTAAAAAAATCCTCCATGACCAAATGTGCAAAAAACAAAAAAAACCCAATAACTTTCAGAACAGTACACTGGCAAGGCATGCTGGCTTGCCAGTACAAACTGCTGATTGAAGGTCCACAACACCTGGCAGATTTGAATGCAGTTTTACAAAAACATTCTTCCAAACAATACAAAGCAGTGAAAGTGCTACTTAAGTGTGTACACTGAGTGTAGAAGACATCCCCTTTTTAAAATACAAATCTCTTCTTAATTTAATACACGACTTAACGGCTGAAAAAATTGATGTTATTGGCATTTTGAAGAATTCTGCCATTCAGTATGATTCGGCTATTACCTGTTCAGAGTTACTGGAAAGTCTGTCAAAAAGGTTGTTGAGGATAGTCTTATATGTAACCTGCAAAATTCGTCATTTGTGACAGCAATGACAGATGAAAACATTGACATAGCCAACAATAAACGTCTTGTCATATATGCTCAGATTATTTCTGATGACATGAAATCATCAACAAGATTTTTAACAAATATAGAATATTCAGATGCTTCTGGCAAGGGAATTGCCTTATCGGCTTTAGTCATATTACATAACTAATATTTGTGTTGTGTATTTAAATAATATACTTATCTTTTTTAAAACTAATGAAGACTTATCATCGGCTTAAATAGAACTCATATGTATGGATTTTGACTCGCTGATTTTTGCCTTGATGAGTCAGATGACTTACATGAAGTCATTTGTAGATAAAACACTGCATGGTATTACTGACTTGTACACAAATATATACATGGTATTACTGACTTGTATACAAATATATACATGGTATTACTGTAACATACCCACATGCAATTGTATATTGTAACCACCTGTTTACATCAATCAGTATTTTTCAGTCCTCTAAATCTGTATTTTATATAATTTGCATGCAGATAACACAGTACCCCATTTCCTAGAGTAGTAAACAATAGATAACACAGTACCCCATTTCCTAGGGTAGTAAACAATAGATAACACAGTACCCCATTTACTAAGGTAGTAAAAAGCCCATAGTTGTCAGTGATGTAGACTCAGATTTGTTTATGCATAATGTACTGCCCCTGCTCTGTGTGGTTTACATTGAATGCATAATGTACTGCCCCTGGTCTGTGTGGTCCACATTGAATGCATAATGTACTGCCCCTGGTCTGTGTGGTTCACATTGAATGCATAATGTACTGCCCATTGTTTGGGTGGTTCATATTGGTGCATAACGTACTGCCCCTGGTCTGTGTGGTTCACATTGAATGCATAATGTACTGCCTATTGTTTGGGTGTTCCACATTGATGCATAATGTACTGCCCCTGGTCTGTGTGGTTTACATTGATGATTAATGTACTGCCCCTGGTCTGTGTGGTTTACATTGATGCATAATGTACTGCTCCTGGTCTGTGTGGTTCACATTGATTTCATAATGTACTGCCCCTGGTCTGTGTGGTTCACATTGGATGCATAATGTACTTTCCCTGGTCTGTGTGGTTTACATTGATGCATAATGTACTGCCCCTGGTCTGTGTGGTTCACATTGGATGCATAATGTATTGCCCCTGGTCTGTGTGGTTCACATTGAATGCATAATATACTGCCCCTGGTCTGTGTGGTTCACATTGGATGGATAATGTACTGCCCCTGGTCTGTGTGGTTCACATTGGATGCATAATGTACTGCCCCTGGTCTATGTGGTTCACATTGAATGGATAATGTACTGCCCCTGGTCTGTGTGGTTCACATTGAATGGATAATGTACTGCCCCTGGTCTGTGTGGTTCACACTGGATGCATAATGTACTGCCCCTGGTCTGTGTGGTTCACATTGGATGCATAATGTACTGCCCCTGGTCTGTGTGGTTCACACTGGATGCATAATGTACTGCCCCTGGTCTGTGTGGTTCACACTGAATGCATAATGTACAGCCCCTGGTCTGTGTGGTTCACATTGAATTATCAGAATAAAATTCAAGACAAATTTAATAGTAGCAATGACTTATGTCACTGTTGTGCAGCTTCTACTTTTTTGTGTTGAAAAACCTTGTCCGTTCTCCCCCATGTACAGAATAGTCTTCTTTATCAAGAATGCCTGCATGTTAATAGTTATATTGTAATAATGTGACAAGAGAAAAATTGCTTGTTGAAAGTTAAAAGCACATTATGGTTCTCCATTTAATCCATCTTCTGTTTATATGCCAGTAACCCTCGCCCATTTTTAGAAATTAGTTCTGGAAATATTCTTTGGTTACCACATTGTATCCCACCCTTTTAGGGGTTAGGGTATACACATCTTATTTTCAAAATAAAGTTGGTTATGGGTAAGTCTTGTGTATTAAGTTATCATGCAACATAGGTCCAGCTTCCTTATATAGAAATTACTCCTTTAATTAAATAATTAATAGAACATTAAATTTGTGGTTTTTATTTTGTTTGATGAGACTAGCATTACATTGTTATTGTGTTTGATGAGACTAGCATTACATTGCTATTGTGTTTGATGAGACTAGCATTACATTGTTATTGTGTTTGATGAGACTAGCATTACATTGCTATTTTGTTTGATGAGACTAGCATTACATTGCTATTGTGTTTGACTGCATTGATCCTTAAGGACCAATAATTGTTTAATAACTGAACATCTTCCTTTTTAAAAGAAAAGATAGGAAATTTTTTGCAAATGAATCATTGTTTACGTTGTACAATACACTTTGGTACATATAGCATGCACTGCATACAATCTGGTGAGTTTTATGTGGAAATAATACATATTGTCATTATTATTGTTGTCTTTCAGAAAGTAAGACAGGTATGGCCCCTCCCACTAAATTGATTGAATGTTCAAAGGGTAGACCCCTCCCCCCCCAATGTTAGGAGAAATCAAATATCCCTTACATCCATAGAAGCACAATACTGCTTTCTGCATTGAAGAAAGTGCAGTTTGTTTCAGTGTGGCATGTTGCTGCCTTATGTGACAAAGGAAGTGCACCACTTGTCTCAAGGTAGCATGTTGCACACTCACAATTGAGAGGATCAGCACCATACCTGGATGATTGATGAAAACAAAATACATTTAGGCTCTGATATAACTGTATCTATGTTGCCTGACTGGTCACTAACTGGTGACTCCTCACCAGGCAGTGACCAGTGACTGGTCTGGTCACTGTACAATTTATGGTGACCGGTCACCAGTGAATTTGTGAAAGTGATCAATCAATGTATGGTGACCAGGCCACCAGTTACTTCATCACAGTGACCAGACATCAGTCATCTTGTACTGTTGCTGACTTTACACCTGTCTTTACTAAGAGGTCTCATGGTACAGGGATAAGGCTTGGACTTAAAAGTCCCCTCTCCCCACTCTATCATCATCTCCTGTGCTGTAGGACTGGGATGATATGTGTACAAGGTGTTATGATACCTATTCAGATACATGTGTTATTATAATATTATATGATACATATATTATTTCATATACTTCAAAGCAACTGGATGGTCATACAGGCCATTGTAGTCTTCATTGTATTGCTCTGTTTGTAAATCTGTGCCATTAAAATGGATGTTTAAGAAAGTTTTTAAAATGAATGAATAAAGAATCAGTAAATTCTGTTTTATGTCATCCTTTGTTATAAGAGAGAAAATAAAGTAACTTCAAGGGCAACTTCTTCTAAGACAAAGACAATTGACTAGAGGTTTAGACTGATTACTAGAGGTTTATTCTCATGACTCAAGGTTTAAACTCATGACAAGAGGTTTATTCTCATGACTCAAGGTTTAAACTCATGACTAGAGGTTTATTCTCATAACTCAAGGTTTAAACTCATGACTGGAGGTTTATTCTCATGACTTGAGGTTTAAACTCATGACTGGAGGTTTATTCTCATGACTTGAGGTTTAAACTCATGACTAGAGTATCTCAATATCAGTGTAAGATACCTGGTTATTAAAAATGTAAAAATATAAAATTAATGCTAATGTCAAAATGATGAAATCTAGTGGAATTTAGTTGCTGATTACTGAAAATTTTGAAAATGAAGCTGTTAGCTTCAAAATATCAGACTAAATTGGCAACAAAGCAGTTGAGAGAAAATAAAACAAACAATAAGTAGGGGTGAAACAATTCATCTATGTATAATACTTTTTCCATATTGATACCCATATTGATACAAGAGGTGAAGAATCAATACAAAATGATACTTAGAGAATACAAGTTACTTTTATCTTAAGTAGTCATGACTAATTATTAGTCATTTGCCATTTTTTTCTTTAAGTTAACAATTCATTTGAGACACCCATAGCAGGAAAATGCACTCATTTCTGTCACTGGAAAGAAAAACTATTGACAACACATACTCATTTTCTACAAATTAACAAAACACAAGGTGGCTAACTCATATGGATTAAAAAAGGCCCCCATGTCTTAACCCTTCCTATTCTATGCTGATTATTTTATCCCTCTAAGTCACTCAGACATTCTAGATTTGTTCTCCATATATGATTGAACTTTACCAATCGTTTGATAATCACCTCATGTGAAGTTTTTCTTTTGCATTGCATCTTGTTTATTGCAACTTTTGGGACCACACTTCCAGTGTGTCACATTATGTGTCACATTTAATTCTGACCGGTGGCTATTTTTCATTCAAGTCCAGAGTAAAACAATAACCACCAAACAGAACTAACTGGCATATTTACAGCTTTACACATTAGAAGAATCACCATCCAAACTAGGTCCATTTAGATTCAAAGCATGATAGAAACTTTGCATAAATGTGGCTATTAAATGATTTGTAAGTAACTTAAGTCGTACATGGGGAACAAGTTTGTTATGCCTCCTTTTATGCTGATATATGAAATCATCAACTCATTGTGCTAATGAGATTAAAACAAATTTACACAGAATTCAGCAGGGCATCAAATTCCAAACTACTCCTAGTTATAGTCACCTTGTTAATTTGTAGAAGGGGAGTACATGTTGTCAACAGTTTCTTTTTTAACTGGCCGAAACAAGTGTCAGTGACAGCAGTTGTTTTGCATCTGTAGATGGTATATTGTAAAGGATATGGTTGTTAGTCATCTCCGCACTCACACTTGGATTTGTTCTCAATATGATTTTCTTTGCATGAGGAAATTGCACAAATTTTTTCTGTTTTGACAGTAGCTCTGTATTGAATTCCAAATTTAAGTGAAGTCATGAAATTGGTTATAAGATGTTTTTAGAAAAGTCATGCAGTGAAAAGCAGAGGGTGTGGGGACCAAGATGAGTCCTGCGCCTGATCAAATGGAATATATCCTGTGATGGCATAAAAGGTTAAATAAAAATCACTGACACCTAACAGGTCTGTTTGGAAGTATTTTTTTTTTTCTATATGTCTTGTCAAGGATGAGAATGGCATATGAACAGATGATAAGTCTATGTCTGTCTTTAATGTGCATACTAGAAATACAAATAATATGTCATCAAATAAAAAAATTGTATCACCCACTACTGACAGACCTTCCAAAGATGAAAAGACCACAAAATTGTATATGTGTATGTTTAATCGCATGATGGCTGTGTATTATAAAAAAATCATATAGATATGCAGCAGTGGTGTGTTACCCTTAACTGCAAGTCATTAATGCAGAGTAAGAATGGGATTATCAGCTTAATATTGGCTAGCTGAGTCCACTTACACAAGTCACAATTACATTCCCCTAAAAGCAAAAGTAGCGCTTAGAGAATTGAATTGAACAAAACACTTTTGCAATGAACTATTAACAGAAGCCTTGTCATGCAAAATGACATTTCCCGTCTGGCATTTAAACTGGCTGAGCATGCTGGGTATTTATTTTACCTTCCAAACATTTTGGCAATATTAGGTTGACCAGATCCAACTACATGTACTTTTGTGGCATGTCTAGATTTTTCAGATTTAATTTCACTTTGAGTTTTAGATTTCAAATTGGAAGTAAGAGGGTTATCGAGAAAGAACAGTTTGCATATATGTTCCCATTATGGATCAGGATAGCTTTACAGATGTTGCATGTTACTTTCATACCATATTTTGGACTCCATTTTTCACATATACTGTACTAGGTATCTGAAATAGTCTCACATGGAAGTCAGACTCGCATGGAAGACAAGTTTTCCTTCATCCTCCATGTTTGCTCGCATGTGATTTGTTACTTTTGCAAGGTATTTACTGATTGGTCAATATACACCTGCAAAGAATCAATTCTGCAGTCATTTTATGTCTTGTTATGCTTTTGAATACGTGAACAATGTGGACAACTGAATGTCAATGCAAACTACCCAATATGACAGGTGCACTGCATTCCAGATTTAGGAAGTGGTCTCCATCTTGAAATGTCCCTTCAGAAGAAACGGAGTAGGAACGATTATGGTACGAGGTTTCCAGCTTTTCTTGGCGACAAGGAAAATTGAGGACTAAAATGTAGGAGACTGATCATTCAGGATCCTCTCAACTGCCCCTCTCTGCAAAAGGTTGTGCACTTCTTCACTGAATTTCACTGAACTGGACTGGTGAAAGAACATGGGGGTCCTTGAAAGAGGGTGTTGTTTAAGAAACTGAAGTCTGTAATCCTTGCTTACAGAAGAAGTGACCCACACATCATCTGTGATGCCTGACCAAGCCTCTGAAAAGAGTCCTAGATGA
The DNA here is from genome assembly GCA_016617855.1 of Megalonaias nervosa. Classification (NCBI taxonomy): domain Eukaryota; kingdom Metazoa; phylum Mollusca; class Bivalvia; order Unionida; family Unionidae; genus Megalonaias; species Megalonaias nervosa. The sequence goes on from JAECUM010095591.1 coordinate 45,484, forward strand.
GCATCTATGGGTATGTTCAGAAGAGGAATGCATGGCAGGAGGGGCTGTAAGTCCCTAGGACTGCTGCTCCCTCTTTGGCTAAAGAAGGCAGGTTACAGAATTTCATCCTAGAGACTCTTTGGCAGCTTCCATGCTGAGAAAGCAACCAGCAAGGGGGTTGTGCATTGGACTGAGTCTGCATCTGTTTTAAGAATTTACCAGATGGTCCCTAGGGATGATTTGCATATGTATGCATCTTGGCTGATTGTGATGGGCAAGGAGCATGTGCTAAGGATAAAGCCTTGATAAAGATAAGTCCTTCGAAGAGGGTCTCAGCTTCCAAAGGAATTACCTTTAGAAGGTCTTTGCTTTGGTCAAGTAAGACTTTCAAGAGACCAAGTACAACGTTATGGCAGTTGTACAGAATATCAATCAATAAAGCCACTGCAACAGTAAGTGAATGCCAGGATGTCTTGGCCAGGCCACAGCTTATCACATGTAGTTACACAGCATGGTTCAGAGTGACTTCCATAGGCAAACTATAAGAAGAAGCCGAGAAGAGTTGAACATGGAAAGCTACTGTAACCAGAAGTCAGACTTTCTGCTCATTGGCTTTATTTGTTTTATGGGAAGGCCTGCCCAGACTCCATTTCAAATACCCACATACCTGGACACACTTGCACAAGCTGGGGAGGTTAAATGGATCACTTCAGGGACTGTACCTGGTAACTCGAGGTGGAGACCATAGGTTACAAGTTAGATTGAGGAACAGACCTCCCTCTATGCCTTCCAGCGATGTTTTGGCCTTTTGATAATCATTGACATATTTCCCTAATTGTAATGAGGAAGAAGCAGGAGATCTGGTTCTGGTTGAATCCTGGAGATCTTATCCAAGACAGAAAGGATCTTCTTGTGCTGTGCACCATATGGTTCTGGGCACCAGTCCATGGGTAAGAGGTGGTAAACTTCATTTACCACTGTATCAAAGGACTTTATATCTCCCTTCTCATCCAACTGAGAGGAGCTGGTGGGCCTGATATGAGGCATCAGTGAGCTGTTTCTACCTTGAACTCACTGTGATTGGCAAAGAAAGATAAGACATCATCAGCTAAAACACTTGTTGCTGGAGAGTGGCTAGAAATCGCTGTGTCCTTCAGTAGAAATGACATACTGTTTCTCAGTACCCTTCATGTTTAGTAAGGACTCTATGTGACGATGAGACTGCTTTTCTTTCCTGGATGATGCTATCCCTCCAGCCTTCCTGGTGTCATGCCATCTAATGAAGAGGTGATGGCAGCCAGGACATCAGCCATAGCATCACCACTCCTCCCACCCTGCACAGTCTTGGTGTAATCATTGTCTGTGAAAAAGATGACTCTTCTGTGCATGGGCATGTGAGGTGTGTAAGTGGACTGTGTTTTATTGTCAATTCTTCACTCTGTGGGAGGATGTATTCACATTGAACTGACAAGGTTTTTTGACATAGAAATGTAACAACTGCATACTAATGACTGATCAGTAAGTGTTTCATAATAAAATTAGTTTTACCCCCACCCCACCCCCCACCCCATACATGATTTTTCAAGCATTTGATGCACCAGTTTGTACACAGAATGAGCAGATTATCTTAGGGAAAGATGGTATTAAAATGTGGTGTACTCCTTCCAAGGGATACAGCAATTGACTGGCTGTAATCCCAACGAAAGATGGTATTAAAATGCGGCTTCCTCCAGTACTCCTTTCAGTGGATACAGCAGTTGACTTACAGTCACACAATGGAGTAGGATGGCTAAAAGATAATGCAAATGTGACTCACATTGGATTAGGATGGCTGTAAATACTGTTAGTGTGACTCACAAAGTGGAATAGGATGGCTGTAAATACTGTTAGTGTGACTGTCACACAGTGAATTAGGATGGCTATAAATACTGTTAGTGTGACTGTCACACAATGGATTAGGATGGCTATAAATACTGTTAGTGTGACTGTCACACAGTGGATTAGGATGGCTATAAATACTGTTAGTGTGACTGTCACACAGTAGATTAGGATGGCTATAAATACTGTTAGTGTAACTGTCACACAGTAGATTAGGATGGCTATAAATACTGTTAGTGTGACTCACACTGTGGATTAGGATGGCTATAAATACTGCTAGTGTGACTGTCACACAGTGGATTAGGATGGCTATAAATACTGTTAGTGTGACTGTCACACAGTGGATTAGGATGGCTATAAATACTGTTAGTGTGACTGTCACACAGTGGATTAGGATGGCTGTAAATACTGTTAGTGTGACTGTCACAAAGTGGAATAGGATGGCTATAAATACTGTTAGTGTGACTGTCACACAGTGGATTAGGATGGCTATAAATACTGTTAGTGTGACTGTTACACAGTGGATTAGGATGGCTGTAAATACTGTTAGTGTGACTGTTACACAGTGGAGTAGGATGGCTGTAAATGCTGTTAGTGTGAATGTCACAGTGGAGTACGATGGCTAAAGATATTGCTAATGCAACTGAAATTTGTTATGTCCCCAGATTTGTGGGACAGGGACACATTGCCCCAAGCTGACTGGACACTGGATCCTGGGTTCAACTCTGCCTTGTGATAGGAACCAAGGGCTTTGACTTTGCTCGTGTTGGACATACCACAGCAGCCATTCTGGTCAGTCCATAATGCTCATGACAGAACCACAATATTAACCAGCTTTTGAACAGCAGTGTTACATGTATTCTTATTTTCTAAGACAAAAATGAAGCTGACTTACTCTGCTCTCTGTTAAAAGAAAAATCCCAAATGTTCCATTTTCACTGTAGAACTCAGCACAGTGCCAGATGGTGTAATTAAACCATTAAGAAATCAATACATTTATTGATTATTGGTTATTACAGAGCTCTAATTACCATGTTTCATGTTGTAGCCAAATTAGCTTTAATGATAACTTGATCAGCATATGTACGATGTTAAAGAAAGAGCAGTTGGGGAGTTCTTCAGTCCGTATTACGGAATCAGATAAACACGTGCACTATTGTCCTAGGGAAAAACAATATCAGTTTTGAACTATAATGGCTGATGACTGTGATGCAAGGAAAATGGTCTTGAAATTTGAAAGTTTACTATTCTTTTATTTTCTGTAATGAAAAGCAGGAACTTAGAATGAAAACTTTGATGTATATGTTTTATTCAGTTCTGCTGCATTTTGATCATGTGACAATGGATAAAACTACAAGCTGGAGAGTAGTGTAGATGTACCTTGTTTAGTACATACATCATATTTCATTATTTAATGCCATTATGATTTAGTAATTTATAATTGCCGTAATAATTTCCTGATACAAACCATAGATCAATACAATTTGTTATTTAAAATAAGCTCGTTGAAGGTTAACTCCTTAAAATCACTAAAATTTTACCAATAAACATTTACAGTATGTATAATAATGTAATTCTTACAGTATGTATAATAATGTAATTCTTGCAGTAGGTATAATAATGTAATTCTTACAGTATGTATAATAATGTAATTCTTACAGTAGGTAAATAATGTAATTCTTACAGTAGGTATAATAATGTAATTCTTACAGTAGGTATAATAATGTAATTCTTACAGTAGGTATAATAATGTAATTCTTACAGTAGGTATAATAATGTAATTCTTACAGAGTTATTTTTAATTAAGATGGAAGCTCTTTGAATTTACAATTGTGACAATAGCATAGGACTGAATTTAAGACCCACAGTAATGCAGATATTTCTAAAACACATCAATGTTTATGGTCATATTAAAGGGTTTTCATGAGTGCTTCACATTTTTTAAAATCTGTTTTGGACAAGTTTTTTTTGAGATTTTATTAACAGAACTTTACTTTTTATTCATGTACTCTGTAATAATTATATGTGGCTTTAAGGCACTTGATGAGTATAATTTACATTGAATACTGCAATTTATGTTGAATGCTGCAATTTATGTTGAATACTGCAATTGACTGAATACTGTAATTGACATTGAATACTGCAATTTACATTGAATACTGCAATATTTACCTGTTTTCTGGTCGGTTGTCCTGTATAATGTGGTAGAAGAATGGCCACAGTACAGTGTATGATCAATCAAGCATCTGTCTTGAAGTGATTTCCAGTCTAATTTGACCAATCAAGCATCTGTCTTGAAGTGATTTTCGGCCTAATTTGATCAATCAAACACCTGTCTTGAAGTGATTTTCTGTCCAGTTTGATCAATAAAGCATCTGTTTTGAAGTGATTTTCTGCCTAATTTGACCAATAAAGCATCTGTTTTGAAGTGATTTTCTGCCTAATTGAATCAATCAAACATCTGTCTTGAAGAGATTTTCTGCCTAATTTGATCAATAAAGCATGTCTTGAAATGATTTTCAGCCTAATTTGATCAATCAAGCATCTGTCTTGAAGTGATTTCTAACCTAATTTAACCGATAAAGCATCTGTCTTGAAGTGATTTTCTGCCTAATTTGATTAATCAAGCATGTCTTAAAGGGATTTGAAACCTAATTTGGCAATCAAGCATTTGTCTTGAAGAGATTTCTAACCTAATTTGACCAATCAAGCCGGGCTAGCTTAGGCAGGTTTTGAACCCACAATCCTTGGATTACGAGTCCTACACTCTACCAGTTGAGCCACCACAATGGGGGTAAACTCCTGCATTATTTGACTCTCCACAATATATACACACATAAAAATTATGTACAAACAGCATAGACCCTAATCTGCCATTGCATAATGCACCAACAGATCAGGGTCTACATTCTACTGATGAATCCTAACAAAACTGTATTGGCACAGATCTACCAGTACATTGTGCTATGCAAATAGATCCCATTTGTTTGCAGTATGTATGGTAGGTTCACCTGCAAACCATTGTAACTTAACAGATGTGTCCTTTTATTAGGCTTTATATGGTGTTTATTTGGTGATAACCCACACTTGATAGTGCATGTTTATCATCTCTTATACAAAATTCAAACAAATGTTTCCTTGATGAAGTTATGCTAAGTGATAAGCCCATTTCATCTTTCGAAGAGTTTACAGGTCAAGCTCCCTGTATTTGACTTAGGAAAAATGCTGTGGTTCACTTATCTTCCAAGTCCGATCTATGTCACTTGAAAGTGCTTTTTAACTTGAAGCTATTTAAAGCACCAAGCATTTTTTTGGTGGTGTTTCTCGTTTGTGTGGGAAGAAAAGTTTGCTTCCTTTGTTTGCATACAATTGCTTCTAATTATTTAGTGAAAATAGTTATCATGTTGAGGCATGAGCAAAACAGACTGGGCTGGCCTACAACAAAAATCCACCCACCCACCTACTCATAAAATTGTTGGTGTCCAACAAATATCCAAACTGCATCATGTCAGATTTTTTCTTATGTCTGTGCTTACTAAAGAAATAATGATCTATGTGATACATGTCGCTGTCAGATTTTTGCTTGTCTTTTGCTTACTAAATAAATAATGGTCTATGTAATACATGTAGCTGTCAGATTTTTGCTTATGTCTGTGCTTACTAAACAAATAATGGTCTATGTAATACATGTAGCTGTCAGATTTTTGCTTATGTCTGTGCTTACTAAATAAATAATGATCTATGTAATACATCTAGCTGTCAGATTTTTGCTTGTATTTTGCTTACTAAATAAATAATGGTCTATATAATACATGTAGCTGTCAGATTTTTGCTTATGTCTGTGCTTACTAAATAAATGATGGTCTATGTAATACATGTAGCAGCAATTATCCTTCCTGTATATATACATTGGTATGGATGCATGTTAACTAGAGTGTAGGTAATGTTACCGTGCAACAGATGGTAATGTAACACAATTCTTCCTTTATCATGTTGGATATAGACATTAAATGTTGGAGATTGGTTGTAATGTGTTTATGGATATGAATAAGAATTTGACTGTTTTGGTCTGACACAGGTGGTTAGAGGTGGTGTTTTTATGTGACTGTTTTGGTCTGACACAGGTGGTTAGAGGTGGTGTTTTTATGTGTTAGAGATGGAGGGATAATGGAGGCAAATATAGTTGTGTTTGTATGTGTGCTAGAGAGGGAGGGATAACAAGCAAAAATAGTCCAGTTTGTATGTGTGCTAGAGAGGAAGAAATAACAGGCAAAGATAGTGGTGTTGCTGGTACAGTATAATATGGCTTTGGAACTGAAAAATTTCAATTTGGTGGCAGCTGAATATATGATAGGTTTTACTTTTTTATCAGTGCAGTTTCAGCCTATCGCATTAATAACATTAAACTTCCAACAGCATAAACAAGATTATTTTTTGTTTGGCTTGTTTTCCTGGAATGTTAAATCCATATGGAATTAATGTAATATGTCAACCCACATTTGAAGTGAAATACAATCTGTTACATGCATCTGAGTCATGAAAAATGAAGGACATTTGGCTTCTAGAAATAATTGCTAATTACTAATATGGACAGTGTTTTAGTCCATATCTAGTTGACATTTTCCACTTAATGCATTTCTCACAAGCAAAACATATTTTGTTGCATGACATTAGAGAAGGATTTCTCAGGAAGCAGTGAATTTTAAATTCCCCTTAGAAATAGTGATACAGGTTTCATATAATCTCCCAGCATTATAGCACAATTTTATTGCTATTCCTCCTAAAGTACTTGGAGAATTGAAATAAAATGGTACACACACACTCATTCCATGGTCTAGTTGGTCTAAAATAAAAATGGCCACCATAGTAGGGGTTCCTCATGAGGAATGTTGTCATGGAAATTTGGATACATGTATTTTGGACTGTGATGTGGTGGAAATTTTCACAACCCAGTTTAAGATATTTTGGACTCGGATGTTGAGACGGAAATTTTCCCACCCCATTTCATATATTTTGGACTGGGTATGTTGAGGTGGAAATTTTCCCACCCCATTTCATATATTTTGGACTGGGTATGTTGAGGTGGAAATTTTCCCACATAGTTTCAGATATTTTGGACTGGGATGTTGAGTTGAAAATTCTCCTCAATCCCACTTTCTGGAACATTCTTTTTTTTACTATTACTATCAACTTTTTGGTGGCCAAATTATTTTTGAAAGATTACCAAAATCGAAATTGGAAAAAAAACCCCAACAAAACATGACAAGAACAGCAACAACAAATAAAACTAAGGGTATTGGTCAGTTAATAGAGGGTGGGGTGGATGGGTGGGAGATATACTTTTGTAACATGGAGTCTGCTCTATATATAAGCATGGTGTAAATGTTAATTTAGAAGTATATAAACTCACCTCTGTTCACAGAAGAATGTGAACATAAACTGGTCTCCCAGCTGACAGAACTTAATCAGACCACATCATTTTTCATGGTAAAATAGCACAAATGAGCTGATGTTTATTTGATGCAGTTCCGACTCGGAATAAAATTTATGTCTTCTGCAATCTACTGTTCCAGATCAAATAATGCAAATGTCTGGTCTCAAATGCACTACAGTAAATCTGGGAATTTTGGCATCCAGTAATCATCCTTTAGTAATCCAGTAATCATCCTTTAGTAATCCAGTAATCATCCTTTCACAGGAATATCTCAATAATGGAATGTTTAGTAGTGAAACTGGCACACTTTATTTGATTGTTTACCCTAACTGGTATCGAACTTTGTGACATCACACGCATTGAACAGTCTGTGTTGAAAAATTGTTTTCTCTGTGTAAAATGTTCTATTTTGTGGGAAGGACACTTGCTGTTTGATTTGTAATTTGCAAAAAAATCTGCTTTTAAACGTTAATGGTCGTAGAACTGCATCTGGGACTATTTTTATGCACAAGAAATGAAAGGTGCAGCAATTCAGTCAGAATGAACACAATTATTCCTTCTTCTTTCTCTCTAAATAATTTCCATTAAAATAAAACTATAAGATAAACAGATTTGCAAATGTGTAATGATTTAATATTAAATTTATGAAATTCATTAAATAATTTACAACTTTTACTTGCCAAGGCTAGTAAAAGCTGGACATCATTCAGTTCATTTCATAACTTCAGTATTATTCAGTTCATTTCATAACTTCAGTATTTAATCAGTCACCATTTGATAGCCTTATATGCAACACACAATCTCCAATAGAGATCAGTTTTATGTAGTATTTCAGTTTACTCGGATGTATCACATCCAATAGAGATCAGTTGTATGGAGTGCTTTGTATTAATGTATTTTAGATCACCCTTAAAATGATGTCATCTTTTCAAAGAGGTGACTTTTCAAAGGGGTGACTGAGATGAGAACATTAAAATTGCTTTATTATATTTTAGTTCATATATGAATAAAGATGTTCATATATGAAGAAAAAGTTCATTAGACCTACAGCTATTGAATTTTTAACATTTATGCATTTGGTATTCAGATTCATTCCATTGTACTATTCAGATTTATTCCATTGCACTATTTAGATTTATTCATTTGCACTATTCAGATCTATTCATTTGCACTATTCAGATTTATTCATTTGTACTATTCAGATCCACTCCATTGTGATTCATTTGATTGCTCTTTTTAGTTTCATTCCATACTACTATTCAGATCAATTCCATGATACTATTCAGATTTATTCCATTGTACTATTCAGATCAATTCCATGGTACTATTCAGATTAATTCCATGGTACTATTCAGATTCATTCCATGGTACTATTCAGATTTATTCCATTGTACAATTCAGATTTATTCATTTGTACTATTCAGATTAATTCCATGGTACTATTCAGATTAATTCCATGGTACTATTCAGATCAGTTCCATGGTACTATTCAGATTAATTCCATGGTACTATTCAGATTAATTCCATGGTACTATTCAGATCATTTGCATGGTACTATTCAGATTCATTCCATGGTACTATTCAGGTTCATTCCATGGTACTATTCAGATCAATTCCATGGTACTATTCAGATCAATTCGATGGTACTATTCAGATTCATTCCATGGTACTATTCAGGTTCATTCCATGGTACTATTCAGATTAATTCCATGGTACTATTCAGATCAATTCCATGGTACTATTCAGATCAATTCCATGGTACTATTCAGATTAATTCCATGGTACTATTCAGATCAATTCCATGGTACTATTCAGATCATTTGCATGGTACTATTCAGATTCATTCCATGGTACTATTCAGGTTCATTCCATTTCACTATTCAGATTTATTCATTTGCTGTTAGTCTTTTTTTGTGGAGTTTTTAAGTAATTGTTACTCAGAACAACAAGTTATCTGTCTCTTGCAATTTTATCCACATAAGCAATCAGACAGTAGGATTATCAGGGTTTGTAAGCATCGTTTATTTTTTTTTTAATGATGTAATTGCATGCATTCAGTTGTATATTTTCATAGATGAATATTATATAAATGGGAGCAGCACCAGGATACTCTTGTCAGAATGACAGAAAAGAATTGTTGTAAAATGCACAGGTCCCACTCCCCTTAAAAAGAAAAATTGGCATTAATAATCTTATTGTTGTTGTTGTTGTTGTTGTAGGGTTTAACACCATTTCTCAGCACAAGATATGCCATACATGGTGGCCAGTATAACTGGTGAAGGAAGAACCTTGGAAAATCCCAGTAAGAACCACCAACCCACAGGAAGCTACTGGCAAGCATTCTCAAATATCCACATTGGCTGAGGCTAAGACTCAAACCCATGTGGACATAGTTGAGATGACAGTGGTTGTATGTGTATTGTTCATAGCAATATATGGGATCTGAATAATATGTAAGTTCAGGACTGTATAATATGTAGGGGTGAAATGATTCGTCGATATATCAATGCATAGATGCTTTTGCTGAAATGATGCACATATGATACAAGAGACAGAGAATCGATACAAAATGATGCTTACTGTATGCTTGTTGTTTTAGTCTTCAGCAGTCATGAATAATTATTATTAGTTGCCTTGTTATTCTGTAAAATGATAATCCGTCTGAAACAGCATTTGCAGTCACAGGCACTCGTGTATTAGTAAATACATAAAAGATCATTTGAGAATACCCATTCAGCATCTACATGTTAACACAAAGTGACATGGTTCGTAATCTGCCCCCCCATTTCATGCTAATTATCTTAACCCAGACGTATGTTCAGCATATATTCCAAACGTGCTCCACATGTATTATGAAGTACTTTATTCATCATTTAATAACCACTTTCACGCAAAGTTTCTACTTTGAACTGTATCTTGACTGCTTTGGTCGATTTGAAAGCTATGCTACCATTTTGTTTCATGCTGAAATATGCTACATTGAATTCTCATTTGTGGTTATTGCTTGTTCCGGTCCAGGTTAAACAATAACCACAAATCATAAATCAATGTAGCTTCTTCTCTGCCTGACAAACAGGAAGTATTGGCAGAGCAACTGAGTCTTTGCAGGAAAGTCATTAGATGTGTCAAGTACTTACGCGAAGATGCTGTCAGGGTGTGCCATTGCGTGAATCGTGCATAATTTGTATGAATTCGCTTGCTTGGAGAACGGTGAAATGCGAGAACTTCCATAAATTCGTTGAAAGTCCCACATGTGACAATGTGCTCAGCGAAGCATACAATTTTTATTTAACTGTTCTTGTTGCGACATCTGTTTTTTTGATAGCAACTGTTCCACATCTGGGTTCTTCAAGCATGACATGAATGGCTATGAAACTAAATTTGATTAGCACAAGGTGCCATGAAGTAAGCATTATGGCGTAGTTTGAAACCATTCCTAAGGAAAGTTTTACAAATGCATGTTTAAATACGGTCTCCCTAGTAAACCCAAAATGTCTGCTTCCCGGTGTGGTTCATTAAGAGTTCGCTTTGCAAATACTTGCTGATGATAGTGATGATGAGAATAATTTTTAAAGTTATGAAGCATATCAGATTATTGGAGCGGGGAAAGTGTTAATGAAGACACCAGTGAGTGATTTTGAGCCCGATATGGTGTTAAATACGAGTCAGATGTACATGCTGGATGCACACAAAAAATAGACAACATGACCCTTTGAGTGGTATTTCAAAATTGAAATTAAATGTACAAAGGGCAGAACACTGAGCCTAATTAAAATACAGACAATTTAAAAGTATAATGCAATTTTCATTTTGTTAATTAATCAGTTTTACCCTGCGGATCATATGCTACAAAACCATATACACATATCCAAATCAGGGTTATGATAAACTAAATAAAATAAGGGTAAAAAAATGAAATTAAGAAGTAAAGTTATTTATTTTAATGCATCTGTCAGCACAAGCATTGATGGACTAAATACCCTTATACAGTATTATGAAACAGATAAGAAATTTGGCATGGTACTCAGTAAACTACTGATTTAACAAAGGAAGTTTATGTTAGTGAAAAATCCTATTTTGGAGCAGATGTATCCAAAAGACAATATCTGTGATCTCAGGAAAATTGTACAAAACAGTCACAGAGATCAGTTTCAGCACATATTCAAGTTGACAAAGCTAGCTATGCATATGCCCCTTCAGAAAGAAGCACAGAACAATATTGATACAAAGAAAAGGAGCAGAGTATGCTCAGAATTAATTAACAGATTAATGCTTATACAACTAGAGGTGACATCTGTCAAAGATGTTGATTTAAGTAGAGGTCTACGAAAGTGAAGTAGAAAGAAAGAGAAACATATATTGAAGTTTAGATAAATATTGACGTATGAATGTTTCTTCCTCCCCTCCATTTTTCTTTGATAAAGGGGGAGGTCTCCCTTAAGATAAAATCCTGTAATCATCTCTCCTTAAATTGGACATGGGGAACAAATATGGAATTTCTCATTTTTGTGCAGAGATATTTAACCAGTGAATGAAGGTGCTGATAGAATAAATGAAATTAGCATAGAATGAGCTATGGGGCAGATTTCAAACTGCTCAAGTTTATCACCTTGTGTAAGTTAAAAACAAATGTAGAATAGGACTGAATGTAGTCAATAGTTTTCCTTCTTCACTAACAAATGCAAGTACCTGAGGCTGCAGCAGTCTTTTGCATCTGCAAGAAATAAAATATGATAGATTTTGTTGGTATTCAACCTTATTCCTGTGCCCGAGTTTGGTCTATATGGGATTTTCTTTGCACAAGGAAATTGTATTATTTTTTTCTCTTTTGAAGATAACATTGTAATGTCTTCCACTTGTAACTGAGACATGAAATTGATAATAAGATGTTTCAAATCGTTCATGTTGTACAAAATAAAGGGAGTTAATTAAGCCACCATTAAATGGCCTAAAATGTTGGATAAAACACTGCATCCAGTAGATAGTCTGTTGAAAGTATTATTGTTATCTTCTCATCAATGAGGATGATAACTGTATGTCTATCTGTAGTTCACATACTGGAAATAGGACCAGAATGTCAACATACATTAAAGGGCACCACCTACCTTCCAAAAAATGGAAAGAGCATCAAGTTAATATGTGTATCGATATGTATTGTATTGCAGGCTGTGTATTGTGAATCATATCAATATGTGGACAGGTGTATCATTTGACCCCTAATGACGTACAGTACTGTATGAAGTAAGTACAGCACTGTATAATATGTAAGTACAGCACTGTATCATATGTAAGTACAATACTGTATAATATGTAAGTACCGTACTGTATAATATGTAAGTACAGTGCTGTATGATATGTAAGTACAGTGCTGTATGATATGTAAGTACAGTACTGTATGATATGTAAGTACAGGACTGTATGATATGTAAGTACAGCACTGTATGATATGTAAGTACAGTACTGTATAATATGTAAGTACAGTGTTGTATGATTTGTAAGTACAGTACTGTATAATATGTAAGTACAATACTGTATGATATGTAAGTACAGCACTGTATAATATGTAAGTACAGGAGTGTATCATATGTAAGCACAGGAGTGTATCATATGTAAGCACAGGACTGTATCATATGTAAGTACATGACTGTATAATATGTAAGTACAGGACTGTATAATATGTGAGTACACTACTGTATGATATGTAAGTACAGTACTGTATGATATGTAAGTACAGCGCTGTATGATGTAAGTACAGCACTGTATAATATGTAGGTACAGCACTGTATAATATGCAAGTACAGGACTGTATAATATGTAAGTACAGGACTGTATAATATGTAAGTACAGCACTGTATAATATGTAAGTACAGTACTGTATGATATGTAAGTACAGTACTGTATAATATGTAGGTACAGCAGTGTATAATATGTAAAAGCACTGTATAATATGTAAGTACAGTACTGTATGATATGTAAGTACAGTACTGTATAATATGTAAGTACAGCACTGTATAATGTAAGTACAGCACTGTATAATATGTAGGTACAGCACTGTATAATATGTAAGTACAGTACTGTATGATATGTAAGTACAATACTGTTTAATATGTAAGTACAGCACTGTATAATATGTAAGTACAGGATTGTATAATATGTAAGTACAGTACTGTATAATATATAAGTACAGGACTGTATAATATGTAAGTACAGCACTGTATAATATGTAAGTACAATACTGTATAATATGTAAGTACAGCACTGTATAACATATAAGTACAGGACTGTATAATATGTAAATACAGAACTAAATAATATGTAAGTACAGGACTGTATAATATGTAAGTAAAGAACTAAATAATATGTAAGTACAGCACTGTATAATATGTAAGTACAGGACTGTATAATATGTAAGTACAGCACTGAATAATATGTAAGTACAGTACTGTATAATATGTAAGTACAGTACTGTATAATATGTAAGTACAGTACTGTATAATATGTAAGCACAGCACTGTATGATGTAAGTACAGCACTGTATAATATGTAGGTACAGCACTGTATAATATGTAAGTACAGGACTGTATAATATGTAAGTACAGGACTGTATCATATGTAAGTACAGCACTGTATAATATGTAAGTACAGTACTGTATAGTAAGTACAGCACTGTATGATGTAAGTACAGCACTGTGTAATATGTAAGTACAGTACTGTATGATATGTAAGTACAATACTGTTTAATATGTAAGTACAGCACTGTATAATATATGTACAGGATTGTATAATATGTAAGTACAGTACTGTATAATATATAAGTACAGGACTGTATAATATGTAAGTACAGCACTGTATAATATGTAAGTACAGCACTGTATAACATGTAAGTACAGGACTGTATAATATGTAAGTACAGAACTAAATAATATGTAAGTACAGCACTGTATAATATGTAAATACAGGACTGTATAAATATGTAAGTACAGCACTGTATAATATGTAAGTACAGGACTGTATAGTATGTAAGTACAAGTTTATGAAAATGATTGTCGTGAATATTATAATTGTCATCAACATTCACCAAAAATCTGAAAAATATTTCTTACCAAGCACATTTCTTGATTGCAGCATACTTCATGAGAGGGAACCAGGTGCTGAAACCCTTTTGTAAAACTTACTATATATAAATTATATCTTATGTCTAGTTAACTTCATTGGTTCGATCAGTATTAAAAACAATTTAAACTTTATTTAGCACTGCCATATTGGGAGAGACAAAAGTACCTCCAAAGTGAAGAGTTTCTAATGAAGACAGAAGGAGCTAACTCTACAGTACATGACATGGGGACATTTTTGTGGGATCGCATATGTTGACTTATTAGAATGAGCTTTAAGCTAACAAAAAGTTTTGTAATATATAAACTTGTCAAAGTCGTCCCTCACCATAACATCCTTTAGTATACCACTATTCCTTTTTATAAGGAAGGTAGGACATATTGGATTGGATTATTATCATTATAGAGTGGCCTTGACTTGTGTAGCTGACTTTTACTGTTCCCATGAACAGTGTTATCAGGATGGAGAACTGTACCCACATAAATCAGTGTATTGTCACATAAATCAGTGTATTATCACATAAATCAGTGTATTATCCACCCAACTTCACTAATAAGTAGGGCCCATTAATCTGGGATGAAATTTGGGAAAACAAAATTGTGAACAGTAAATTTTTGCATGATTTTTAATGCTCTCTGTACTCATGTACAAGTCATGTCTGTATTCATGTACAAGTCATGTCTGTACTCATGTACAAGTCAACTCCAACTGAAAACTGCATCTAGACTCAGACCTGCTGGCACATTATGCAATGACATATCAGGGTGTGTGTAACTTGCAGTTGGACCTGCCTTAAGCAATCATATATTTTACTTGTGGGTAACTTACAGGTCTGGAAAAATCAAGGATTGTTGTTGTTGTTGTTGTTCTTGTTATGGATCTTGGAAATCAATTATAAAATAAGGTCTAGGAAAAAATAATCTCCACTATTTAGGCCGAAGCCCACATCTGTCAGCCCACATCTGTCAGCTTATGAATTGATTCTTTTGCCTTACCCTCCAATCCACTTAGGCCTAGGTGGTTACATCCAGCGTGACAGAATTTGTACTGTTAACAGTTTACTTTGCTGCAGATACTGCGCATGAGCCATTCATTTGTACTTTATTTTGTTGGATCATTGCCTGTTTCTTATTACATTGATTCTGATTAAAATCAAGCTATACTTACAATAAGTATATCTGACAGGCGCTGACATGCTTTGGACTTTTGGTAGTAATATTGGAATCAGTGTTGTAATTGTATTAGGGAGGGTTAACGTTCACTTTAATAAACATGAAAACTGTAATTTGATTGGTGAATCAAAAGGTAAACAGTACATGATCTCATATATGTTAGTCAGGTCTCTGTTTTGTCAGAGATCTCTTTAATTGGATTTTATTACATGGAAATGGGGTTATACTTTCTGTCTGCATGACCCAAAACTGCTTTTTTTCATTTTGTCAGTTTATTTGGACAAGTCTAATAAATGACTGGTATTCAGTTTTGATTATGACATTAATAACCATCAGTTTAATGGAATCAAGATTTGACAAAATGGAAATAAAGTTGCATCCAAAATACAAGGCTGCCTTTTGCTGATAACAGTATCTAAGAATGAAGCTGCATTATTCTGTACAAGCACCTGCTCACACAATGTGGCACATTGGTGCCATTGTTTGCCATCGTGTTGCCTAAACAGACTGCAACAGCAGTATGACAGAGTGATTCATTAGTGATACATTAATGAAAAATTTATGTATTCTGTTTTCAACTTGTGCAGTGAAACTAATTTTTAGCAAACCTATTTGGACATTCATAATTTTGGCATTGTATTTTGCTTCATTATATGTTTAGTAATACCAATGAATATGATACCCTATTGTGGGTCATCATGCTACATGCCTGTGGTATGCTACCTCATTGCTGGACAGCACTATAAACTACCATTACAGACCTCATAGCAATATGACTGAAAAATTGTTAAAGCTATGTTAAAAATCCAAATCACACACACACACACACACACACACACACACACACACACACACACACACACACACACACACACACTATTAAACTATATATACTCATGTACAAGTCAGATCTAAGTGTATTGTTCCAGATCTTCCATTGCACAATTTTTCTTCTGATTTAGGTCTTTGTAGTTTGTAAGGAATAATTATAGAACAAGCATCATAGACCCTAATCTGCAGGCACATTATGCAGTGGCAGGTCAGGGTCTGTGTTGTTTGCAGTTGGACCTAACTTATATATAAGTATGCATGGTATGTTAAGTCAGTTTGTACTTAAAATTTAGATCAGTGTTCATGATGCCATCTTGTTTTGTTGTAGGATGACCCAGTATTATCAAGTCACTTTCTCATGAAATTTTGTTATCACATACTGCTTGGTCCTGGCAATGGTGCAATGAAGCAAACCAATCAGCCAACACACAGAGTAAAATGTTTACCTTAGTAGTGAATGTAATATGACAGCTGCTGCCACTGTTGTGATATCATAGCTTTGGTTATTGTGTCTATATTACAGTTGTTAGTGATTATATAACAATGTGTCATGTACAATATGTACACAGTATAAAGTTCAGTAGGTTAAGGCTTATTTTCAATTTTGTACACTAGTCCATAAGTAAACGTGGACTTTATATTCACCTTGACTGGGTGGTCTTAATTTAATAGATTGTGATTCCTTGCAAAATGGCTGCACAGGATTCAAAGGATGAAAGTAAGTTTCCAGTTTGATTACAGTACTCCCTCTTTATAACACTGTCCATAGGAGTAGAAGAGTATACTACCTTATAGTGAGACCACATAATAGAGGAGTATATCAAACATAGATTATTCCCTCGTTATAATACAGTTATGGGAGCCATAGAGCATATGACCTAATGTGAGATGACTTTATATTGAAATATATTATGCATACAGTAGTCCCTCATTGTAATGTAGTTCATGAAAGCCATAGAGTATACTGTCTTACAGTGAGAAGTATATGGTACATACAGCGCTACTCCCTCATTATAATACAGTCATGGGAAGTATAGAGTATACAACTTGTAGTGAGACCACCTTACAATGAAATATATTGTGCATATAGAAGTCCCTCAAAATTATGTAGCCCATGGGAGCCATAGAGTATATTGGCTTACAGTGATATGGTCTTATAATGAAGTGTAGCATATATATTGTACTTCCTCATTGTAATACTGTCCATATAATGCCTTATATTGAGACCACCTTGTAATGAATTTATATCATGAATATAGTACTCGATCATATTGCTGTCCAATGGAGAAAGAGTTTTCCAGACTGTCCACAAATGTGTGGGAGCTTTCCAGACTATCCACAAATGTGTGGGAGTTTTCCAGACTATCCACAAATGTGTTGGAGTTTTCTAGCCTATCCACAAATGTGTGGGAGTTTTCCATACTACCCACAAATGTGTGGGAGTTATCCATACTACCCACAAATGTGTGGGAGTTTTCCATACTACCCACAAATGTGTTGAGTTTTCCAATGACATCAGTCTACAAATAAAACTGAAAGTCAACAAAACAATTTATTGATGACCCAGTTGTATGCGTGTGAAACCTGGACTTTGCACAGGCTCCATGCAAAGAAGTTCACTCATTTTCACATATACTGCCTGAGAAAACTGACCCAGACAATGAGGTTCTCACATGGGCAGGCATTTCAAGCATCCACCCTCTGCTGATGAAATCACAGACAATATGGGCAGGCCACATCATCAGGATGTCTAACAACTGACTACCAAAGAAGATCTTCTATGGTGAACCGAAGGAGGGAAAGCACCCTCAGGGTGGTCATAGAAATGCTTGAAAGATTTCCGGCCATTATCCTTGGAACACTTCCAGACTGACCCTGAGACTTGGGAATATTTCACACATGATTGCTCCACCGGGTGGAGACTCATCCATACTGGAGCTGCGGACTTTCAATGGAAGAGAATTGCAGAGGCAATGCAGAACCATGAGCAACATGATGTCAGAAAAGCGGCATGTCATAAAGCAAACCCAGACAGCATCTATTATCAAGTGTACCACATACAGTTCAGAGCACAAACTAGCCTGACCAGCCATTCACATACTCAACAGAAACCAAACCAGCAGTGATGTCATGGTCATCATCAGATTTGAATAACAATTAAAAATTAACACAAATTTGTTGCCGTTTATTAAATTACTTCCAAGCATAGTTCTTTTATTTCCTCATTTGCAAGAAAGTGTCATCAGTGCTAGGAACATGTCAAATTCATCAAAATAATTTATTCATGATGTACAAAACATAATATTAATACAAGCCCACAACTATTTGTACAGAAAAATATTTTAATTACAGTCTTTGTGATGTATATTTAAATTTTCTACCACAGTGGTTAAAAAAAATTTCTGATTGTATACAGGATCACTCAATGTATGTGTATACATGTAAAACATGTTACACTTTCTTCGCAGACACATTTTCTGTGATTCCAATACCAGAGGTTGAAATAATATGTGAGGTAATTGTTACACATTATTGGTGACAGGAAAATCAAAGTAAAATTATAAGAAACAGACAAACAAAACAGTGTAACAAAAAGAAGTCATATTAAAATTTTTATAAGCAAGCCTTAGAAAATTGAATTAGTCGCATTTTTTTAAAATGTGAAACGCTGTTTGGATATTTGTGATAACATGTTACAATACTATTCTGTTGTTGGATGGAAATGAATAAATTCTTTACAATTAGACCTTAATTGCCTTTTAGAATTCAAGTTTATGAACCCATTCATCTTTCATTTCATCTTTATTAAATATCATTTATGTTCTGAATAAATATATTTTAATAACCATTTTAGATGCTAGAGCTGGGTACTTCAAAATATTTCTGAACATACCATGATATGTACCATGGTATACCACAATTAATGTTCTGAGGTTAGGGTCTGACACTTTCCACAAAAAAAATCCACAAATAGAAAAAATATCTTTCTCTGATTTATAGGAAAATAGCACCATGTTATATCCAGTATATTATTTTTTAAAAAAAATGAATTATCTTGACATAAAAGATAAAAATATCTCAGCTCAACAGAAAATTGAAGATTCCCACTTTGAAAATATTCTATAACATGGAATTTTCGCTCGGTGATGAATATTTTTCTGTTTTCTTTTGATCAGTTATAAAGAGTGCATCAGCATACTGGTACCAAACTGACAAATTCAGATGTGCAATAGCAATGGGTATTGCTGCTGTTAACATATAGTTGGTAGTGGGGGTAAAACTTATTTTTTATTACTGGGTATGCAAAACTCACCCATCGCTATTGCTGAGTGCCCTCCTCCCACCCCACTCTGATGTCCTGACAGAATCATCATCCATAAAAAATATGATTCTGCATATACTGTGCTGGATGCATGAGTGGATTGTGTCATACAGACAATTTTCCAGTCTTTGGGAGGATGTATTCATATCAAACAGAAGGTGATTTTTAGACATGGAAAAGTAAAGCTGTGCAATAGCAATGGGTAAGTATTGCATAATTAAAATTAGTTTTGTCCACCCCCAAACAGCTAGATTTTTCCAACTGTCTTGAACAATGTTGACTACAGAAACAGTTATTTTGAGGGATATAACAGTGGGAAGAAATACACCTACATCCCACTCATCTGTTCTTCCAAAACATGTGCTTTTGTGCATGACCTGAAGCTATAATAATGTGTATTGATGTTATAACATAAACTTGATTATGCTAAAGCCTTTTTTCCTCATTACTGTCAATATTTTATAAGAAACAGAATCGGAGACATAATATTCTGACACAAAACCTGACTTACCTAACTGGTGAAAGTTAAAAAAAAATTTATTGGTAATTTCTTGTTACAACTTTACCATAAATTACAATGCACATTAATCATTTCTGCTGTAGGTGAAACATGGTCTGGGGCAGAAAATTGTTGCATAAATTTGTTCAGATTTTGGAACATAACAGTTATGACACCATGTTATATATTTTACATGGTAGCAAATACTTGCATTTAACTAATGATCATTTAAATGGATATCAGTGTTGTCTTTCTTTTGTTGACTGTAAATGAAACGAACACCAGCTTTATGTTTTGTTTATTACTGTATTTATAAAAAAAATTGGAATTTTTCATAGATGTAACATTTATATTCAGACTTTGAATTCTGAAGAATTATATAATGCAGGATGTAACAATTCCAATTTTTGCAGCAATTATTCTGTGTGGAACATGCATCTTCATCTTCCCTAGCCAAGGTTCCAATAACCCTATTTACACCTTGGCATATTGAGCTGATATTTCTTTGCTTCGCATATGTGAATTTCATTTGCTGCGGTAGCAGGCCACCACATCCAATCAAAATTAAGTTGTTCAAATTTGAACACTGTTCCAACCCGATTGAGACAAGGGGAGCACACAACTTGAATGGACTGATAAATAAGCAATTTTCCGGTGTAGGACCGTGTTTGCACAAATACCTTCACTCAGATAGACCTGTAATGGCTTCCTTCTGGTACATAGTCATACTTTTGATACTAAACTTACAAACTATCCTTTTTAGGTCAATTGCAACCACCATTTTCAGATGATGTACAATGCACCATGCTATTGGTTAGTTGGCATGATATACTAAGGGAGGCAACACATGAAATCCAATAGAGGTCGCTAAGACAAAACACCAATATAGCTGTTCGATCTGCCAAGGTGTAGATAAGGTTATCGGAACCTTGGCTAGCCAAGATAATACATCTTGAAAATCACCTTTTTGGTGATGTTTAATGTAAGAATGTAGCTATTTACATGAAATTGAACTCAAATCATCTTTAGTTGTCTGTTACTGTGCCATAACAAACTATTTGGGTAAAACTCAAAAAACATAGTGTACCAATCATGTTCATATGCAAGCTAAAAGATTTAGCTCCCTTTGTGTATGTAGGGAATTTTCCACTCTGGAGGTTGGTACAAGGTGGTCTTAAACTAAGTAACATAAAAGAGTGAAACCCAACAAGCTTTGTGAAATTCAACAAATAATTTCTTTCCCTAGAATACAAAGTGAAAATTTAAGAAGGACTTGCAGTATTATGAATTAAATCCCAAATAGTTTTATCACAAGTCCAAATGTATGAAGTTTCAGTTGAATTCTGGTAGTATTCCAAATAAGTTCCAATATTGAATGTGTTGATGTGCCTGTACTCTCAAACATGGTAATGTGCCAGTGGCCTGGAGTGTGATGATGTACTAACAGTCTTTTGATGTATCACAATAATAAAATAAAAAAATGTCCTTGTCTGAATTTACCACAATTCCAAATTAATGTTTCTATTCAAGAATATTATTGATGAGCACTTTGTATTTCCAGTGAATGATAATTTTAATAAATAATTTCACCCAAATGAAAATCTGAACACAACAATAAGACTGATTTTGCTTCAAGCTGTTAAAGCAAGAATGAGTAATTTTTCAAGTAAACAACATTGTATAAAAAGCTAAGACACAAAAATAGAACCAGGATAAGGGTCAAAAGTTCATTTCTAGAACATTCTGGGATGTCAACAATATAAGGTCAATTACTAATATTATAATAAAGATACATGAAATCATCAGGAACACCAGCTTTTTCATTGGGGGCAATTCCAGTATCCTAGACTTGGATTTTTAAAAAAATGTCTTACCTCCATTGATAATGATCCTAATATTAATCTATACTCACAGAGAAATGTTAGCTATGTATTATGTTGTTTACAAAATCTGGGGGCACTGCTCTGGTGGCCTAGTGGTTAGATGTGGGAGGTTGCAGGTTAAAACCCTGGCCGAGTCATACCAAAGATGTATAAAAATGGTACCAACAGCTACCTCGCTTGGCTCTCAGCATTCAGAGGTCATTGTTAGAACTGGTCAGCCTGGTGTTAGGATAATGTGACTGGGTGGGACATGAAGTTACATGTCTGCGGCATGATGCCCCAATGTTAGATATCACTATAAACTGCCACACTGCAGACATCAAAGTGATATGAATGAATTTTTTTTATAGCTATGTTAAAACTTCAAATCACACATACAGAGACACACACACAGACACACAGACACACACACACACACACACAATTAGTATCCTAGTCAGGTACACAGTGAACATGGTTTTGGACAATGTCAAGTACTACTGGTAAATATAAAAGTATATAACATATAATCATTAAGAAAAGCCAAGGTTTGTCTGTTTTTCTGAATATATTCATGCCCAGTGTATAATACATTTTTGAGACTGACATGGTTATGTAGTAGAGATGCACAAGGTATGCAGAAATGTTCTTTCTGCCTGTCAAACTGTTTTGCCAGTTTGCTCAGGATATATTCCCATCTTATCCATATACAGGTTTGCTTTCCTCATGCTCCTCTTTAATTCCTTATCCATGTACAGGTTTGCTTTCCTCATGCTCCTCTTTAATTCCTTATTCTTTGTCTGGCATTCCTCTTAAAGATGTTGTTTCTGTTTTCCAGTCTTTGCCTGTACAAGCCTGTGCTTGATTTCCCACCAGTCTTTGCCTGTACAAGCCTATGCTTGATTTCCCATCAGTCTTCAGTCTTCATGATTGTATCTTCTGGCAATCAGCTTTTGAGCTTCCCTGATCTCATTCTTAGTACATTCTCACAGATTGATGTGAATTTGCTTCTAACTTCTTCAAGCTTTTTCTCTATGGAGCAGTCATCAAGGTCAACAAGAGCCTGGAATGTGTTGGATTGGAAGTGGTGAACTCGGTTGTTTCTCAGCAGGTTGAAGGTGTCATTTTGAGGGTGTTTCCAGGTGAAAGGTCTGAGCCAAACGCTTGCCCCTTTGCAGGCTCTCACATCCATCAGAGTCCAGCCATCAACGGGAGATGGCAGAATGGTCAAATCTGATTTTATATTGCTTAATCTGGGAATTTCCATGTAACCTTGTGGATCCTGTGATTGGGAAACCTCTTCCACTAATCATAAGGTTTTTCAGGCCATAGAATTCAGCAAAGATCTCTCTGTCATCATTGATCTATCGTAGGCCTTCTTTACCCATGTCCTCTCCAATGTTGTTGTCACTGCACACCTTTGTGTTTATGTTGCCCAACACAAGTATGACATATCTCTTTGGTAACTTGTCAGATATGCTCTGTTGTCAGCTCCCTAGTCTACAAGTGTATTTGGAGCATAGCATTAGACAATGGTTATCTTTGGAAATTTTGACTGGAATTGGGCAGTCAAATTCCTCTCACTGACTGGCCTTCAGGCTTCTTTTTGCTTTCTTGCTCAACATCAGTCCCACTCCATTCCTTTGGTTGTTGACCTTGTTGGGCAGTCCTGATTAGAGAAAATATCCTGATGCCAGAGTGATTTGGCCTGATGTCCATCGAACCTGATGCAGTCCTAGGATCTCCAGTTTGTATTTGCTTATCTCTTTGGCAACTTGTGCTGCTTTCCCTGTCTCTTACAGTAGTCTCACATTCCAAGTGCCACTCCTTGTAACAATCTTGGTGGAGAGAAGATTTGTCAGCACATTATTTTCCCTACTGGGTGTGGCTGGTCTGTTTCAGATACTCACCCCTGAGTCATTTCTGCTGATTCAATGCATTTTCTGCTGTATTGGTTCTTCTGGTGTGGCTTTTTTATGTGGTCGAGTTGCCTGCCCAACGCACAACCTTCCTTTCGAACAGGGGTATGGTACTGGCGATGGCAGAGTTTATTGCTTATTATGCAGTGGAAAAAAAAATCTGTACCTGCTATGAGTAAATCAAGTTCTTTCCATTTCATAAGAAACTGTCTACCACTTGTAAAAATTTTAAAGTTAAGCAAAAATCAAATTGTTGGCTATTGGCTCCATTGTATGACATCTATATATGTTTTAGTTAATTCAAGGTACATGTATTTTGTATTTACTTGACCTACCTGTAATATATAACTGTTACTAGGTTCTTTATTTACATCCCTGCACTGTACTTTGTATCCAAGGGATGTAATTCCCGTTGTCTTGTTCATGAGCTTGTTTCTCTTGAAGATCTTGCAGCTATGAGCCATGTCATGCCCTATGTAACATGGTCACATGATTTCATAATTTGGATCAGACTCTGGGTGGCAGAATTACATGTACATAGATTCAATGTTGGCAAGAAATATTATTACTTAAATTTATTAAAACCAATAAAATTTTTCCCAATTCTCTGATAGTTTTAAATAATGTTAGAATATGGTATTATTATTTGACAGCATGACAAAAATGTGTGTTTTGATTGTTTTATTTATTGAGTTTTGTTCATAACTGCCTTTCATGGTTATATTTTTTGCCATCCATAGAGTAGAGCTATGATGTCTGTCTTTTGCCATCCATAGCATAGAACTATGATGTCATCTCGGTCAATCATGAAAGCACATTCATCCTATAGAAATTGTGATTTTCAATTAAAAAAATTTTTATCATGTAGAAAATTAACAAGTTAAATCGCTTATATACTTATGAAGGTTATGTCACAGTGAAACAAGTAAAATACAATCTGTGTAATTTTGTATAAAGCCATATTTTGATATAATATCAGCAAATGCCATAATAAACTGACACATCTCTTGGGTCAAGACTCGTAAAAATATGCATGTGTCTCATTCATAGCATGCCACATGGGAGGGAACAACTGGTAAAATCAGAATAGACCATTGTAATTTTCTTGGAACTTACTACTGTTCATGTCTGGTCACACTGTACACCTTAGTTTTGAAGGTTAGATTAAGGTCAGATGTAAAATCTTGCAATTTATGCCATAGTGTGTTCTAACTATTTAACCTGATGAAATTAATAATATAAAATATTGTGTACATCATGTGTAATACAGATATGGTACTCATCAGCTGACAGAAGTTTGAAATGATATAAAGTTGAGATCTTGCATTGTACTTTAGAATAATCTGATGTACCCGGTACAGTATTATGTTAGAATAATCTGATGTACCTGGTACATTATTACATTAGAATAATATGATTTACCTGGTAAATTATTACATCAGAATAATCTGATGTACCCAGTACGTCATTACATTAGAATAATCTGATGTACCTGGTACATTAGCGATGATGCATTCAATCATAAAGACAAAATTAAAAGTTACAGCCTCAAGTATTACAGCTCTTTTATATACAATCATTGAAACTTACATTAATGATAAATATTTTAATGATTCATTATCTGCCACTTCCTGAATGGAGTTGATGTTATTGTACTAAAACAATGCACCAGAACAACAACTTTTAAATTTTTATGTTGCAGTCCAGATGTGTTTGAAATTTAGTAGCATTGCTTTTATAACTGAAAATGTACTTTTATCCTTTAAATGAATGGAAAATGGTAATGATCCCTAAACTGCTTGGAGCAAGTGACTAAATCCAGCCTTTGAAAAGTTACCGTTAGTCATAAATTCATGATATGAAATTATATGGTATCTTTAGACATGACGGAGTACTTTTTATGCACATCTATTAATAGTTTAGGTCATGTGTGTCCTTCCCTTTATTTTATGTGTTTTATAAATCTTTCTAATGGCTGAGAGGTTAAAAAGATACAAATAGCTGGAAGAGCCAGAGAGAATTTGTTATGTTACCAATTCTAGGTGCCAATATTGAATGAAAAAAAAAACATGGTGGGATAGTATTTACAGTACTTTGATCTATTTTAGGTTAAGGATATCATGGAAATTACTTGTGTCCCATCCTAATTGTTACACACTTGACATTAAAATATGTTTAATTTTGTGTGTGTGTGTGTGTGTGTGTGTGTGTGTGTGTGATTTGGATTTTAACGTAGTTTTAACAATTTCTCAGTCATATCTCTATGATGTCTGCAGTGTGGCAGTTTATAGCGATGTCTAGCACTGGGGCATCATGCTGCAGACATGTAGCGTGATGTCCCACCCAGTCACATTATCATGACACCAGGCTGACCAGTCATAACACTAACTACTTAATGCTGAGTGCCTAGTGAGGCTGCTGTTAGTACCATTTTTTATATGTTTTTGGTATGACTTTGCTAGGGTTCGAACCCACGATATCCCGCATCCAAGATGGCTGCTCTAACCACTAGGCCACCAGAATTGTCTTAAAGTTAAGTAAGGTTATTATGTAGTACATGGTGTATCATTAATACATTATCATTGACATCTCGCTGGATACATGTATTGTATCATTAATACATTATCATTGACATCTCGCTGGATACATGTATTGTATCATTAATACATTATCATTTGATGTTGTAAGACTCTCACTGGATACATGTGTTGTATCATTAATACATTGTCATTGATGTTATCAGTCTATACAATACATTACCATTGATGTTATCAGTCTTTACACCTGGTACATGATTCATACCCGGAACTAGTAATAGTTTTGTTGTTAGGCACTGTGGTTACACAAAAGGTGTAGGTATTGATCATTTTATTTCCTTATCTGCAGTTTGGTTGAACTTAAGGGTTTTCTCTCTACTTTGTAACACTCACCATGAACACTCACAACTTGTTCAGCACAAATGTTTATGAAGAAATATGAATATCAGAGAATTTAAAAAGTCTTTTACACATGTGTGGTCATAATTGTTTTGAGGTGTCAATATTCATACCATTATTGCCAAAGGTGACAATTGCAGAGTGATTTGTAGTTTTATAAAGTGTTTACTTCACTAACTTAACTGCAGGCTGAGCTCAAGGACATTTTGTCAAGATATTAGATATTTTCAGGAAAATAAAGCAGATCATGACTCTTGTGGACAAGTGTGTACATACATGTACATTACCATATGGTGTATACAAAGGAAGTCAATCATAATTGATTGTTTATGTGATATACATACATACAATGGAACAGTAGTTAAAGAGCATCTCAGTTGTTAAATCCGTCTTCACTTCAGATAGTTGGAGATATTGTGCAATAATATTAACCACAGTGTTTACAAGCATTCATCAGGGAAAGGACATTGCATGATGGGTAAAAAAAAGGATTATATGAAGTCATGGAAAAGTGATGGTCATGTTGATGATACTGCTACAGCAATGGATACTAAATCTGGTAAGGTCAAATATCAACAGTAAAACACTTGTCATCATCCATACACTGATTATCCAGATATCATCTGCTCATCTTAACTAATTAAATGTTCCATGGGTCTGCATTAACCAATTAAATGGTCCATGGGTCTGCATTAACCAATTAAATGATGGTCCATGGGTCTGCATTAACCAATTAAATGGTCAATGGGTCTGCATTAACCAATTAAATGGTCCATGGGTCTACATTAGCCAGTTAAATGGTCAATGGGTCTACATTAACCAGTTAAATGTTCCATGGGTCTACATTAACCAATTAAATGTTCCATGGGTCTACATTAACCAATTAAATGTTCCATTGGTTTACATTAACCAATCAAATGTTCCATGGGTCTACATTAACCAGTTAAATATTTCATGGGTCTGCATTAACCAGTTAAATATTTTGTGGGTTTACAGTATGTTCTTGAAAGTACAGTATTGAGACCACTTATCAGACTGGGCAAAGTGGCCTTAATTGACCGGTGGTCTCATTTTGTTTGCCAACCTTGGTGGAAACTCACCATAGCAATGACTATGGCATCCATGTGCATGTCTAACCACACCCTAGATTAACTCAATTCCTTTTTCATCAGTACCTTAGACATTCCAGTGGCTATCTACACCCTAGATTGACTCAGTTTCTTTATTTCAATACCATTCCAGTGTCTATCCACATTCTTGATTAACTCTATTCCTTCTATTTCAGTACCATTCTTGTGTCTATCTACACCCTAGATTAACTCAATTCCTTTTTCATCAGTACCATTCTGATGTCTATCTGCACCCTAGATTAACTCAGTTCCTTTTATTTCAGTACCATTCCTATGTCTATCCACACCCTAGATTAACTCAGTTCCTTTTATTTCAATACCATTCCAATGTCTATCCACATTCTTGATTAACTCTATTCCTTCTATTTCAGTACCATTCTTGTGTCTATCTACACCCTAGATTAACTCAATTCCTTTTTCATCAGTACCATTCTGATGTCTATCTGCACCCTAGATTAACTCAGTTCCTTTTATTTCAGTACCATTCCTATGTCTATCTACACCCTAGAGTAACTCAATTTCTTTTATTTCAATATCATTCCTGTGCCTATCCACACCATAGATTAGTGTGTGATTTGGATTTTTTTTAATGTAGCTTTAACAATTTTTCAGTCATATCGCTATAATGTCTGCATTGTGGCAGTTTATAGTGATGTCTAGCACTGGGGCATCATGCCGCAGACATGTAGCATGATGTCCCACCCAGTCACATTATCCTGACACCAGGCCGACCAGTCCTAACACTAACCTCTTAATGCTGAGTGCCTAGCGAGGCAGCTGTTAGTACCATTTTTGTAAGTCTTCACACCCTAGATTAACTCAGTTCCTCTTATTTCAATACGGTTCTGATTTAGAATGTAGCTTAGGTGTGGGCTTGAGGTGCAGGCCAGAGTTCAGGTTTAATCTCTGTTACCTTGGGAGTGGTTATGTATTGTAGGGTGATCACAGTGGGAGGTTTTACAGCAGTATCATTCTTTTGATGATTATCTGCAAATATTGGTGTTTCTTGGTTATTCTAGGTAACATGTACTCAGCTGTATAATCATTATTCCCATCTTCTGTAGCTTTCAAGCTATATTATAAATAACTTAACTCCAGTCTCAATCATGTATTGACTCATATTTATCCATGCATCGGATATACTATTAAAGTGTCTCTATCACAGGGTGATTTATTTCAAGTCCAGTCTCAATCATGTATTGACTCATATTTATCCATGTATCAGATGTACTATTAAAGTGTCTCTATCACAGGGTGATTTATTTCAAGTCCAGTCTCAATCATGTATTGACTCATATTTATCCATGCATCGGATGTACTATTAAAGTGTCTCTATCACAGGGTGATTTATTTCAAGTCCAGTCTCAATCATGTATTGACTCGTATTTATCCATGCATCGGATGTACTATTAAAGTGTCTTTATCACAGGGTGATTTATTTCAAGTCAATCAAAAGTTTGCCATGTATATATCTATATTTCATAAATAATTGTGCTCATTAGATAATGTAAATTGGAACTTTCTGCATAAGGTTAAAAAGGGTGTAATGCAGAAATGAAACTGGTTGGGGTTGATTTCCACATCATTTAAAAGAAAGAGGAAAGATGCTCAATTTAGAGCAGGTTTGTTGGGTTTTCCAGCTATAAGGCACGATTTCCATACATTTTGCTGAATCTGTTGAGTGAATTGCAGGGCACTTCCAGCTTAGGAATTGATGTCTGTATGTCATGCATCCATTAGGAATTGATGATGTATGTATGTCCAACCATTAGGAATTGATGATGTCTGAATGTCATCCATCCATTAGGAATTGATCATGTCTGAATGTCATGCTATGTCATGCATCCATTAGGAATTGATGATGTATGTATGTCCATCCATTAGGAATTGATGATGTATGTATGTCCATCCATTAGGAATTGATGATGTATGTATGTCCATCATTAGGAATTGATGATGTCTGAATGTCTTGCATCCATTAGAAATTGATGATGTCTGAATGTCATGCATCCATTAGGAATTGATGATGTCTTAATGTCATGCATCCATTAGGAATTGATGATGTCTGTATGTCATGCATCCATTAGGAATTGATGATGTCTGAATGTCATGCATCAATTAGAAATTGATGATGTCTGTATGTCATGCATCCATTAGGAATTGATGATGTCTGAATGTCATGCATCCATTAGTAATTGATGATGTCTGAATGTCTTGCATCCATTAGTAATTGATGATGTCTGAATGTCATGCATCCATTAGTAATTGATGATGTCTGTATGTTATGCATCCATTAGGAATTGATAATGTCTGAATGTCTTGCATCAGTTAGGAATTGACGATGTATGAATGTCTTGCATCCATTAGAAATTGATGATGTCTGAATGTCTTGCATCCATTAGGAATTGATGATGTCTGAATGTCATGCATCCATTAGGAATTGATGATGTCTGAATGTCATGCATCCATTAGGAATTGATGATGTC
Organism: Megalonaias nervosa; assembly: GCA_016617855.1. NCBI lineage: Eukaryota > Metazoa > Mollusca > Bivalvia > Unionida > Unionidae > Megalonaias > Megalonaias nervosa. The sequence goes on from JAECUM010095591.1 coordinate 76,045, forward strand.
TGTATGTCATGCATCCATTAGGAATTGATGAATGTCATGCATCCATTAGGAATTGATGATGTATGTATGTCATGCATCCATTAGGAATTGACGATGTCTGAATGTCATGCTATGTCATGCATTCATTAGGAACTGATGATGTCTGAATGTCATGCAATGTCATGCATCCATTAGGAACTGATGATGTCTGTATGTCATGCATCCATTAGTAATTGATGATGTCTGTATGTCATGCATCAATTAGGAATTGAAGTTGTCTGTTTGTCATGCATCCATTAGGAATTGAAGTTGTCTGTATGTCATGCATCCATTAGGAATTGATGTCTGAATGTCTTGCATCCATTATTAATTGATGATGTCTGTATGTCATGCATCCATTAGGAATTGATGATGTCTGTATTTCATGCATCCATTATGAATTAAAGTCGTTTGTATGTCCTTCCATTAGGAATTGATGATGTCTGAATGTCTTGCATCCATTAGGAATTGATGATGTCTGAATGTCATGCATCCATTAGGAATTGATGATGTCTGTATGTCATGCATCAATTAGTAATTGAAGTTGTCTGTATGTCATGCATCCATTAGGAATTGAAGTTGTCTGTATGTCATGCATCCATTAGGAATTGATGTCTGAATGTCTTGCATCCATCAGTAATTGATGATGTCTGTATGTCATGCATCCATTAGGAATTGATGGTGTCTGTATTTCATGCATCCATTATGAATTGAAGTTGTATGTATGTCCGTCCATTAGGAATTGATGATGTCTGAATGTCTTGCATTCATTAGGAATTGATGATGTCTGTATGTCATGCATCCATTTGAAATTGATGATGTCTGAATATTAATATTAAGAATATTAATAACAAGATTTAAAAGACTGCTAACATGTTGACCACATTGGATGTCAGATCAGTATCATCTGAATTTAGGACCAACAAAAAATTATAAGTAGCCTTCAGATGAAAAACCCAGTGTTAATAATGACTTTCCTTGTTATGGTGTAACATTAACAAGATGTTCAAAATGGTTGCTGTCATGACCATATTGGATATCAGATGTGCACCATTTCCATTTAGGACCAACTAGACATCATGAAAATCTGCTAGTGAAAGCATAATGTCAGTATGACCAGCAATGTAGGAGAAGCAGCAATGACAAAATATTCTAGGTCTCCCTTATGATAGCCTTGATAAAGATCAGATTGGCACCATTTTCATTTACAGTCAATTAGGCATCATAAGAAGTCTTTCAGTGGCAATACCATGCTGATATGATCATTCATTCTGGAGAAGTGGTGACAGTGAGGTTTAAAAGACGACTCTGATGGCCATACTGGATACCTTGGAGATGTGGTGACAGTGAGGTTTAAAAGACGACTCTGATGGCCATACTGGATACATTGGAGAAGTGGTGACAGTGAGGTTTAAAAGACGACTCTGATGGCCATACTGGATACCTCAGCAGTACTGTCTCCATCGAGACCCAAATGGACATTGTATGAAGTCATTTAATGAAAACCCTTTGTTGATATGACCGTATATTTTGGAGGTATAGTGACAAGATTTTCAAAATGGCTGCTGCGGCAATAATATTGTATGTCAGATCAGAATCATTTTCATTTAGGACCAACCAGACATCATAAAACGACTTTCTGTGAAAATCCTTTGTTGATTCAACCAGTCATTCAGGAGGAGCATTGTGATAACAACATTTTCAGTATGGCTGCTTTGGTGGCTATATTGGATATCTGAGAGGCACCATTTTCATTTGACCACTCCAGTGGCCCAAGTGGTTAGAGCATCCACCTCAGATGCGGGAGGTTGGGACTTCGAACTCCAGCCAAGTCATACCAAAGACTTAAAAATGGTACCAACAGCTACCTCGCTTGGTGCTGAGCATTAAGTGTTAGGACTGGTCAGCCTGGTGTCAGTATAATGTGACTGGGTGGGACATGATGCTACATGTCTGTGGCATGATGCCACAGTGCTAGACATCACTATAAACTGACACACTGCAGACATCATAGCAATATGACTGAAAAATTGTTAAAGCTATGATAAAAATCCAAATCTCTCTCTCTCTCTCTCTCTCTCTCTCTCTCTCTCTCTCACACACACACATGCACACACACACACACCATTTTCATTTTTTCATTTAAGACCAAGCAGAGCATGAGTAATGACAATGAACTTGTGCTTAAGAATGGATGACAGATGAAAAACCATCCTATGAGTCCATCTGGTCCATGTCCAGCTGATCTAAAAAACTACATCATAAACTTGCTTATAAGCCAGGTCCAACTGCAAACAACATAAACCTGATCTGTACTCACAGACAAGATTTTCAAGATGGTCACCCAGGTGGCCATATTGGATTTTTTATTGTCACTGATTTCATTTTGGTTCAGCTATATATCACAAGATGTTTTTTAGCAAAAACCCTTTATCAAAGGAGAAGCAATAACATGTTATGACCATCCATCCAGTAACGATAAAGAGATTTTCAAGATGGTTGCTGTGGCAGCTATGTCCGACATTAGATCGACACTGTTTTCATTTAAGTTCAGCTGGACATGATAAATTTAAAGTCTTTCAGTGAAAACCCCATCTTGATATACCATAAATTCAGAAAGAGTAACAATAACAAGATTTTCAAGATGGCTGCTGTGGAGGCAGTATCATAAGAAGTCATCTGGCAAAAAAACCCCATTTCAATATCACCTTTCATTCAGGTGGAGTAGCCATAACAGGATTTTCAAGATGGCTTCTGTGGTGGCCATATTGGTAGTTATATTGGCACCTTTTCCTTTTATGACCAACTAGAAACCATAAAAAGGCTTATGGTGAAAATCCGACTGCCATACATCTTCCATTCAAGCAGAGTGGCAATAAAAATAAAAATGAAAATGTCGTCAAGATAGCTGCTGTCATTATCATACATATTTGCAATTTTCTGAAACTTGATCACATTTTCCAAAAGTAGTTGCAGATATGCCCAATTTTGACTGTAAATTTCAAAATGAAACGAACAAGGTTGGAGATTCTGATGAAAAATAAAATAACAAAGTATTTGTTCCCTTTTTTCGTTTCTAAGTTAAAAGTGAGAAACAACAAAATAAAATGTGCATTTATATGGCACAGTTACCTCCGACATTATTTCAAACCATGAAGTCTTTTTTGGCAAAAACAAGAACTTCAGCTTTCAGATAAGGAATACAGTAAAATATGTTTAATTTCCTCATATGTATACTTTCATTCATTACCGGTATTTTTATGCAGCGTGGTGGTGTATAAATAATTATAGCTTAAACAATTTAATTTCAGCTGATTTCCATGTACATTCTCTCTAATTTTATGTATATATTTTTATGACATAATTGCTCTGATCTGCAAATTATTTTATGTTAACAAATACTTTCCAGGGGTACAGGCTGTTTGCATGAGTTTAATAAGAACAGTGTTCACTGTACCAAAATTTAGGAATTAGGAATTCAGTGACTGTGTGGGAAATATTTTACACAAAATTAAGGAAAATAGAGCATTAATATTGCTTTTGTGATCACATAATTCACGGTACCAGTAATGAAGAACAAATACTTATTAATTTTTTGATGCATGAAAATTCAGCGAGTACAAAAATCAAATAAGATATGATAAAGATTTTACAACATTGCATAATGTCTGTGCTAAAACCTAAAATGTCTAGACAAACCATGTGGCATGTAATCAATGAAGATAAAACTTATTTTCCTTTCAGCATTATCACTGAATGAAACTGAGATAAAATTTATGTGCAAATAAATATGTTGCACCATGTACCATTGATTTTTTTTAAAATTACAGCAAGCTTATCTTACTTATCTGGGTTTCCTACAAAGTTTCTATATCTACAGTTTTAAGCTAATTAGGTATGTCTTTTCTTCTACCAAGAACATGTCAAATGTGGAATAGGACAGTATTTAAAGTGTGGATTAAATGAAAACATGTCAAACGTGGAGTAAAGGAGTACATGTCAAATGTGGATTAAATAACAACATGTCAAATGTGGATTAAATAACAACATGTCAAATGTGGATTAAATAACAACATGTCAAATGTGGATTAAATAACAACATGTCAAATGTGGATTAAATAACAACATGTCAAATGTGGATTAAATAACAACATGTCAAATGTGGATTAAATAACAACATGTCAAATGTGGATTAAAGGACAAGATCAAGTTTGAAAGATTCCAATTAATTATCCAGTTTTACCAAAGCCAAAATTAAACTTGCATTAACACTGCAGTCATAATCACCCTGTAAATATGCACTATAAAATCTATGGGAATAACAGCCCAATAAATTTCTTTACATTTTACTTGTCAGATCCTTATTTTTTTTGTCATTTTCCAAGTCAGTTTTTTAAACCTTCAGTGGCTAATCTCACAAAGATGATACTAAATGAATACAATGACTTGTGATACTGAAATGATACAATGACTTGTACATCTGTGGTGCCCCAGTGACCTCTTAGGTTAAGGGATTGATGATGATGATGACATCTGATAAAAATAAAATGGGGGATCAACAGTGTCAAGTTTGTCAAACATACTGGAGTATAGTGTCTTCTACTCTTTAAGATAACAATGGGATGTTGGGATGCTGTGTTAGTGTGTGCTATGATTAGTACATACAATATGACCATTTTCATCGGAGCTCCTTTGTTTGAGATGATAAATATCCTATTAGTCCCCCAAAAATGTGTGTTTCTGGTCAACCAGCTGTCCCTGTTTTCATTGCTGACCCTAGCACTTTTTTTTCACCCATGGTTAAAAAAAATTAATTTTACAAATTTCCCCAAATTGATTTGTGCATCTAATTGAGCCACTTTTGCTCAATACTTGAAGCGGCTAGTACATTATGTACATTAGATATACTACTAATTATATATATATATATATATATATATATATAGATATAGATATAGATATATATATATATATAATGTTTTAAAAAAACTACCTATGTAGCTTAATTTTAAAATCAGTCCAATAGGAAGCACACTTTTTGTGTTGTGTGGCTTCAGTGAATTTAATTCTTAACAGGGAATGCACTCTGTTCCCTTTCCCCAGTGTAACTTTCCAAACTATCTAAAATAGGTGGAAATTGGACAAGGCAGGATTTTAAATATTGTAACTTGTTCTGAGAAACCAAAGTTAGGAAAATGGGTATTCAGGGCCCATAGCTCCTCTAAATGATAACGTAAAATGCTGGAAAGCCAATTCATTCAAACTTTAATCAGTTAAAAGGTGTCTGGTTCAAATAGAACATTCAAGGTGTCTGGTTCAAATAGAACATTCAAGGTGTCTGGTTCAAATAGAACATTCTTTAATATACTCAAGCTGCTGAATCTCAACTTATGACGTTGCAGAGATGCGCTGTAGAGTGCTACAAATCAAACTTGTTCAAGATCTCATCAGTTGAAGTTCAACCATTATTTGTAATGCAAAGCTTACAGTCAGGGGGCATAACTCCTATAAATGATATAATGCAACATTGGAAATAAAACCTAATTCAAGGCCTCATACTGCAAAGATGCATGCCAATTTTCTAGAAACTATGGTAACCTTGAAATCCAACTGTGGTAACCTTAAAATCTGACTACAGTAACCTTGAATTCCAACTGTGGTAACCTTAAAATCCAACTACAGTAACCTTGAAATCCAGCTATGGTAACCATGAAATCCAACAATGGTAACATTTGAAATCCATCTATGGTAACCATGAATCCAACTATAGGAACCTTGAAATCTGACTATGATAACCTTGAAATCTAGCTGTGGTAACCCTGAAATCCAGCTATGGTAACCTTGAAATCCAACTACAGTAACCTTGGTAAAGTCGTGCTGCAGAAACCTAAGTCATAATTATGGACAATCAAGGGTAATAACTCCTATAAATGATGCGATGGAACTGAAGAAAATCAAATTCATTTAAGGTCTGGTCAATGTACAGTCAGATGCCAAATTTTATTCATGTCAAACAGCCAGGGAGTACAACCTGTAAAGGATATCGAGGAAAGTGATAATGTTGGACAGTCAGGGAGTATAACCTGTGAAGTCATAATGTTGGATGGTTGGGGAACACAACCTGTAAAGGATATAAAGTCATAACAAGAACAATCAGGGGGTATAACCTCTAAAGTCACAATGATGGACAGTTGCGGAGCAGTCTAACCTGTAAAGGATTGTCACAGAAATTTACAATGATGGACAGTTGTGGAGCAGTCTAACCTGTAAAGGATTGTCATAGAAATTTACAATGATGGACGGTTGTGGAGCAATCTAACCTGTAAAGGATTGTCACAGAAATTTACAATGATGGACAGTCAGGGAAAATAACCTGTGAAGAATGTCAGGAAGACTGGAAATCAAATTCAGTTGAGTTTTTATCAGAATGACACTGCATATCAAATTTGGTTTTGAAATAAATTGCAATTTGGCCAAGTTACATAATGCGGAAGCCAGGGTGTGGGGGGTGGGCATTCTGGGGGCTCATCTCCTGTAAATGAGGTCATGAAATGGAACTTATTCAATGTCATATCAGTATAAAGCTGCATGCCAAGTCTGGTTGAAATCCAACAGCCTTCTTTGCTAAAGTTAAGCTGCAGAAAGAAACGTTGGGTGGTAGATGGTCTAGGGATAATGACAATACAAGAGACTGACATTCAAACACTTAGTGGGACTCATCCATATACAATTGCACAACAAATTTGGTTAAAATCACAAAATTATCAATAACATTATTGTATGGAAACCAAATAGTTGACTGAGGGAGGGATGAACAACTGGATGTACAAACAGTTGACTGAGGGAGGGATGAACATCAAAGCCAACTTCATTGACTGGGGCCCTAATTACATGATTCTTTCCCCTTTTATGGACATTTTTCAGTTCAGCTACATGTAGTGTGACCAGAGACTATATTTGGCAGTCATGACCAGTAAATGAACCCAAATGACTGTTTACTTACTTGATATGTGCTGGACATTGGCCATAAATAACTCATACAGTCAGACTTGGCACTGCTGTTGATATTGATGGGCATGTGATGACTGTAGGATGCCCATAATTATCCCATCCAGTTAACGAGTTTGCATTGATCTTACAGATACCCTTAATTATTCCATCAAAATGCTTGCTCATTTTGTTTTCCCACTTGTTTAAATACCATAGTCACAATCACACGAGCTCATTGTCAGGCATAAAATTGATGCAAAGGCAAATCCAGAATAAAAAAACGACACATGTTCTGTTGCATAATTAGGTGTATCAATGTTTTGGCAGAAAAAAAGTTGGAATCCCTGGTAGCGACATCTTGTTTGTATATATGACTCATTGCCAAATGATTTTCATTGGTACACATGGCAAATTTGGACCTAGCTCTACATATACAACTCAACTAAACTGATTTCATATTATTTCATTCTAGCTAGAACTCATTTCATATTATTTCATTCTAGCTAGAACTCATTTCATATTTTTTCACACACAAATTGCACAACTAATTTCTGACACTATTCAGAATGACAAACTTTTAAGGTACAAGATTTGAATGCTGGTGGAGCATGAGTGTGTAGTGACCATAAGGATACTCGTAATTATCCCATCCAATTAATGAGTGTATAATGACCATAAAGGTACCATTAATTATCCCATCCAATTAATGATTGTGTAGTGATACCCATATTTATTCCATGAAAATGGAACTTTTAAGTTATGGACTCCCTTTATGAAATAAAACCAATACATTAGACTTGTGATTGCAGTGGAAATACCCATATTATCAAAGTTGTTGTTGGGGTGGGGTTTGGGTGGGGACACCATTATCTATGCAATATATATATATATATATATATATATATATATATATAAAATCTATGATGCATCATTGATTTACCACGAGATGCATAAATTTGTCATTTAAAGGAAATTCGGTTTGCTGAGTTTCCTTGTAATGAAAAATTATACAATGAGGAGCGGTATATCAATGATACAGCATAATACTTTACATATATTTTACAATATACAAATATACATACTTGTCTCTAAACATGTTTAGATTTACTATAGGCAACTGTGTATTGACAGAGTGACTGAACTCTTCACATCCCTGCCCGGTGTATTCACTGCAAAATGTAGTTTTGTGCCATTTGTGGTATTCACAATGCCACATCCAAATTGATACTGTGCTTGTTTTCTTTTTATTTTAGCTCCTATTTTCATTCATATTGATTAAATAAATATAAAACACTTATTCAAACAGGAAAGATAAAGCAAATGGTGGCAAGTAAAGTATCTTCTCTTCAGTAAAAGTTATTTCCATGCTTGATTTCTAGGTAATGCCATTTCCATTTATTGCTCAGACTCACTAAATTCTTATTTTTATTACTGAAAGGTAATGCTGTTTCCATTTATTGTTCTCACAAAATTATTTTTATTGCTGACAGGTAACACTGTTTCCATTTATTGCTTTGGCTTACAAAATGTTTTTTTTATTACTCTAACTTCTTCAGGCATACACTATCAACCATCACATGGCATGATGGGAAATATTTTGTATTTTCACAGTTTAAAATACAAGGATATTTTTCGTGTGAAAATAGAGGAGTGAAAAAGTATGAAAAATATTTAACCAGTAATTGTGACTTTATTTTACAATGAAATAGAAAAATATGTTTTCCCTTGAGTGAATCTAAGATCTGAATTGGTAAATTTCAAATTATTCAAAATGAACAGGATGATTCATTCATTGAAATAATATGTTTGTCTTTCATTTCAGGAAAACCATTGCAGTTTGACCCAAATTTTAGAGGTCCAATCAAAAACAGGTAAGCTTTTAAGAAAAAATTACTAATGTGAACAAGTTTGTTAAGAAAAGGAAATGCTTTGAAAATCATTAGTTTTTATGCCTACATGCAGATTCAGTGGTGTTTGATTTGGTTTGCTGTTTTATGTCTACCTGCAGATTCAGTGGTGATTGGTTTGGTTTGCTGTTTTATGCCTACATGCAGATTCAGTGGTGATTGGTTTGGTTTGCTGTTTTATGCCTACCTGCAGATTCAGTGGTGATTGGTTTGGTTTGGTGTTCTAATTGTCACAGCAACACAGATAGGTTACTTAGTGCCAATGCTACTGGAATAAAATGCCCTGCCAAAAGGACACACCATGGTAGCTGACTCAGGCTGATCTAATGGTAGGTCTCAAACCTACACCATTTTGGTCGTGAATCTGGCAAATTATCCACTTAACCACCACAGCTCCTGCCTCCAGTAGTTGCCTTTTTTAATATGTGGGAGGGCACATTGTGCCTTTTGCAGGGGCAAATTCAGGACTTTTACATTTTTACAATTTTCATTTAAGTATCTGAGCTGGAAAGGTGAGGCTATGGGATCAATGAGGCAATAAGTGTACAGTATTGAATCTAGTGGATAGGTATATCCTTATTGTTCTTCCTCATTCCAGAAATGGGGACAACAATCTGGTATATCTTATCTACAAGATTTGTGATCCTGTGTATTGATTTCTTCCTTTATTCTGACAGCATTACCTTTTTACGATCATTGATACATGTACATAAATAAAAAAGTTGTGAACTTGAAAAGGTTGAACAAATATTATCTACTAGTTCTTACATAAAGTTATTTTATGATTGCCTTTGAACAGAGTTTCACTAAAAGTTAAAGAGATCGTCAATAATACATCATATATATCATGTATTATTTACATCTAGCATACATTACATGGGAAACACTTCACAGATCATGACCACTCCAGTGGCCTAAGTGGTTAGAGCATCTGCCTCGGATGATGGAGGTCAAGGGTTTGAACCCCGGCCAAGTCATAGCAAAGAGATATAAAAATGGTACTAACAGCTGCCTTGATGGTACTCAGCATTAAGAGGTCAGTGTTAGGACTGGTCGGCCTGGCATCAGGATAATGTGACTGGGTAACAGGATTGCTACATGCCTGCGGCATGATGCCCCAGTGCTAGACATCACAATTAACTGCCACACTGCAGACATCGTAGCGATATGACTGAAACGTTTTTAAAGCGTCGTTAAGGGGGCGCTTACCAGTTATTATGTACTTTTGAGAAAGTGATGTATATAAGGTGAAGTTGTTTGCATTTAAAACATGCACAGGGAGAGAATTTTGGCATACCTCTATGCTACTTTGATATAATGTGACTGACACACACACACACACACACACACACACACACGCTTCACAGCTCTGCAGTAGCATTTCCATTGCCCTGTATAGCATAGCCGTGATCTTACAATGTCAAGGTCAGTAAACAAAACTATGTTTCCAGAAGAGGGCAGCACCTGCAAATTTTGAAGTCCAGGTGTCAGAAAGAGTATACATATTTAATATTGAAAGTTCACTGTATTCTAAGGTGTGTATATTGTATTATACTTATCCATCCTTTCTTTCATCTGTTCACCCATGACACCTTGGTTTCAATTTCGTGTTTAAATATATTCATTATTCATTGTTAATGTTTTCCCTAGAAATAGAGTTCAGATGTGTAGGTGATAAACAAGAAAATAGAAGATAAAAATCACATATAAATAATGTTTAACTAGGCAGAAGTTGCCTTGAAAGAATACATAGAACAGGGTTTAATTTGTGTTTTTCTTTGTTTTGCAACACAGCATAATTTGTAGGTCATTTAGTGCTGAAACATTTTGAATAAACTGTCTTGCCTACGGACACACCAGGGAAGCTGAACTGTTGTAAAATATGAACCTGCACCCTGAGGCACCACAGTTCATGCCTCCATTAGTTGTCTCCTGCATCAAGCTGGAGGGCACATCAGGCCTGTTGTACCCTAAGTGTCCAGTGGCACAATTAAACAGGAGTAAATGTGCATTTGAAGATGATCTGCAGATGCACAAATAAACAAAATAACATTAGTTCATGAACATGACTGTGAACAAAGATATATATATATATATATATATATATATATATCATGGCTTTTAAAGTGTTGGTATAAAGCAATTGATATACCAACAGTATTGTCAACCCATGGCACAATTCTACACTTACATAAACATTGTTTCAGCTGCATGCTATTGATTCTATAGATCAGTGATGAAATTATGCTGATTAATCATTTGTGTGGTAAGAAAATAATGATAAAAAATATTAATAATCCCCATTTTGTAAATTAATTTAACAAGGCAAACAATTTCTTCACAATCTATACTGCTTTCCCGTTGTTCTCCCCTCACACACATGCATAAGGGACAAAATATGCAGACATCTGGAATGAGAGAGAAAAAGCATTTTGACTTGATGAAACCATTGAAACTGTACTTACACTAAGTAATCTACAAGAACTTTGTTCATATCAGTGGTATGTGTACACGTTCCTTGAGATTTTTCTAGTGTCATTGATATCAATAATACAGAGTTGCAATAACCTGTTGACACTTTACAGTAAATATCTTGCCTACGAGGTACAGATTCTGCAATCTATTTAATGCTTTTTGTTGTTGTTGCTTTTGTTGTTTTTGTTTTTTTTTTTTCTTAGATCCGTAGTAATTTTCTAAAAGCAGATTACTTTTAAATAAGAAAATGTCCAAATGCTGCACCACCTGCCTTCTCTCACTGTTGCTTGATCGGGCAGCACACTAATGACCAAAAGAACATCGGTACTATATGGCGATCACATGCCTGTCAATATCAATAGCAGTGCAAAGTCTGACTATTTGGGCTATTTATGGCCAATGTCCAGCACATATCAAGTAAGCAAAGAGTCATTTGGGTTCATTTCTTGGTCATGACTGGCTAATATAGTCTCTGGTAGTAGTAAACTAATAGGCGGATCCTCAACCAAACCAAGAATTCTCCTATAAAACTTTCTAATTTGTAATTTTATTAAGGAGTCATTTTTAGCTCAAAATAAGACTAAAAATATTTTATTGGAGTGGCCCTACAAAATATCAAAAATAACAAGGCCCCTTTATTGCCTGTGGTTCCTTTGAGAGGTCCTTTGCATGATGATGTTTTTCTTGTGACCGTTATTGGCACCCCACAAAGTTTTCTTTTTGTCAACATTCTTTCTGAATGTTTCTCTATGGGGTACCCTTCAAATGAGGTAGAGAGCTCACACATGCTACTGGTTATTTTAGGGGGCTCCTTGCATAGACACATCCGCCAGTGAATCACTAAACGAAATGAAACTTTAGAGATTCAGAGGACTGTCTAGGCATTGTGGTTTCATATAACCCCCCACCAAATTAAACCCCAAGGTAAGTGCAAAACGCACTCACCACGTTGTTCAGCGTGATGAGAGATTACATGAAACCTTGGGGCGGAGCCCTCCATCTTTTAAAATTTTTTTCGTAGCCCAGGACCATACCCACCGACATATGCCAGTGATGGGAATCGAACCACAGATCTTCAGTACGAGAATCCAACATTCCTGCACTGAGCTATGAAATTTGGTTACATGTATATATTCGAGAAATTACTATATACTTACCAGTTACCTGATTGTGAATAGCATTTCATTTTTCTGATTCTGAAAAATGTTAAACTGAAATATATTGTACAGAAAAACGACAGTGGCTGTGTATTTATACAGAAAAATGACAGCGGCTGTGTATTTATACAGAAAAAACGACAGCGGCTGTTAACATTATAGGCAGGAGACTCTTTACTGGTTTTCATGGTCAGTGTCATCCTTCACGTGTAATACAGCACTGTGTACATTATAAGCAGGTCTGAAAAATCAGTAGGTGGGTTTTTACCAAGCCTGTAAAGATTCAGGGAATTCTGTTTCAGTACGTCTTTAGAAACAGACAGACAGACTAATACGCCTGGAAAATCACTTAACAGACAAAACGAACTCACTAATAAGCCTGGAAATCACTTAACAGATTCTACAGCAGCGCTTTATTACAGACAGTCTGAAAATATACAGTACATTCATACTAATCTATGTTCAACAATCCAGATATGATTTTCAAACAAGCTGGAACGGTATTATCTCCCTTCTAAAGGAACACAGACAAATCATATTTTTCAAACATCTGATGGCTCGCACTGACGTTAGAAATGAAAAAGACCAAGAAAAAATAAATAATTGACTGACTGATGTATTTGAACATTCGATAAAAAATCTGCCTAGAAAATGCTTGTATTTTCCAGAGAAACATAATGACCAAGTGCTAGAGTATTAATTCCATCTTTACAATATCTTTTATCATCGAAATTGCTAAGTCCACATTTAATAATCGTATCTGTCTTGAGCTTTTGAAGAATGGTTCTAATAACATTTGTCTTAATAAAACTGATATTATTGTTTAGTGCGGTTTTAAAATCATCAAATTTCATACATTTCTTTACATAACCACGTGGAATTCCTTTCACTTTCTTTGTCAGTTTATTATCGTCAAGAATTACGGCATACATTTACTTCGAAGTCCATCATCGTTAACTAATTTATTTCTGTGATTTATATCATTTACAATTTCAATATTTGCTCGTTTTCTAATGTTCTCCATTGTCTTTCTCAGAGTCGGTCTTAGCAATAGCACGACGTTTGGTATTTAAGTCATTATAATTTGACATCCACCTAGATTGATTAAAATTTAGCACACGATGAACTTTTCTCAGAATTAGTCCAGCATCTACTGCTTGTTTTAAATTTTTGTAATGTATCATGTAATTTCTTTTATTTAGCAAATTTGGAACTATTAACAATCGAATTTTTTGCTGTTGTCATAGCTCGTTGTTCAGGTGATAGTAAACTGTAATCTATCATCATAGACTCTGCACAAAATGGGTAGTCGTTGTGTAGATCATGTAACGAACTAGGATAATCTAGATCAACTTGAACAAAGTATGAAATATCTTTTGGTAAATCTTTTTCAGTTTCTTTAAGAAATTGATCTGGATATATCCAATAAAATCCACTTCAGGGCATTGGCTCTGACATGGCCCAACCATACAAATTCACACAATCTAGATAAATAATATGATTAGATGGGAGATTTTTATCATAATTTTTTTGATATTTATTATTAGCTACTGCATATTTTTTTGTTATAACGCTAATTCTGCCTCTGATACCTCTTTCAATAAAATTAAACATATCAACATCTGTCAAGAGATCCAGTTCTATTTTGCCTGTTTTTAGTAGAGCGTCCCATGACAGCCCGGGAGCAGAATAATACCAACAAGGATCAAGTCCATAATTGCTGTAGCTTACTCGATGAAAACTTTCAAAAACATCTGCTAGTAATCAAACATCTGTTTTCAAATATAAATCATGATAATCACCAAATGTTTTACAACTAAATTTATTCCAAATATTTTGTGTATATTTGTACTCATCGTCTGACACATCTTCACCTTTTAGCTGCGAGTAAAATTTATCTTTGCTAGGCAGAGAAGTTTCATCAAATCTGCTCCAGTCGTCGAGATACTCATATGGAAAGATACCTTTTTTGTCAGATCTATATAGTTTTCACCAAAGCAACTTTGCAGATTATTAAAAGTGCTACCGGCACGTACAGCGCTGTTTACAAGTTCATCTAATGATGCTGCCATAAATTGCAGGCCGTCAATCAAACGTAATTTTCCGAGAGTAACTGACATATACTTTTCAAAATTATTTGGAATACATTTTATTTTATTATTTAGTTTTAGTTTAGATTTAATTTCCTCGTTTCCAAAAGCTTCTACAATAATATGACTATCATAGCCAGGAAAGTTATGTAAAACGACAGGTATAAACTTTGGTGCATGAAATTTTAAATTACAATTATTATGAGCTGCCCCACAATACTGGCCAGTTAGATGACAGTGATCGCGCACTTTATCTTGGACTCCGTTGGGGTCTACCAATAACTTCTCTCAAATATGACAATCAACTGCTTCATCAAATTCAAGTTGTTGCTTAGATGTTATTTTCATTGGAGCTGTTTTAAATAATCTGTTAGAAATTTTATTAACATCATCTATAAGATTTTTTAGCAGCCAAATTGCTGGACTTTCAGATTGATTATCTTTACATCTATATAACTTAACCGGACATGAAAACTTATCATCGACGCAACAAACTATTTTATAACCTACTCCGCAAGGAACATGTTGCTGTATTTTTCTTGTACCTGATTTATTAGGATCATTTTCTGCACCTGCCACTGGAACGAGTAAGCACTCGAAATCCGCATAAATAACAAAAGGTATATTTAGCTTGTGATCGTAATTTTTAAATTTTAAGACTTTTTCTTTTTCGCTTGGCATTGTTATTCTTTGAATGCTGATACAGTATTTAAGATGTTCCTGTAGTTTCTCATTCTTAGAAAAACCCTGCAAACATTTGTAACAGAAATATTTTTATTTTTATTTTTATTATACTGTCCGCCAACTAAGCCGTTAAAGTTTTTTATCCAAACGTAATGTCCTTTATAAAATAATAAATTTATTGTCTTGTGTGTAGCAGTCTCTGAAATATATCTTGGATAATCATTTTCTCGCTCATCTAGTCCAAAAACATTTACTGAAATATTGTTTTGTTTTTCAAACTTTTGGTATCTGATTTTCTGACACTGGAAAAGTTATCCCGTTAAAATCTAGTTCGTCTTTATATGGCAAATACTTTTCAATTCGGTCACTGTGGTCACTCTGAGGATGTCTCTTAGACAAAATTGACCAACGAAAACATTGATCGTCGTTGTTTTTGACATTTATACAGCATTTTTTGTTTTTAATTTTTTTTGGAAGATCAACATAAGAACTATCTCGAAGTATGTTATATTTTGCTGTATGAATTAAAACTTCCTTTATCATTTCAAATTTCCAACCTGACCCAGATGAAGTAAATTCCTCCAATTTTTTATTTATTTCTTGGTGTATTTCAGCGGCGACTGTGACAATGTTTGTTCCAGTTAATATTTTTCGTGATTTAGCTGTTAGATATGGTTCTGAAATTTCGCTGTCGAAGCTTGTGTTTTCAAAAATTATATCAAGTATATCTTTCTCGATTACATGTAACTTTGATAAAATCGTATGATACTGAACTATTAGTTTGATACTTTTGTGAGCTGCAAGTTCTTGAACTATAACTGATTGTAAAAGATGATATAAATTTGTAGAGTTAAAATTTGCTAAAACATTTTGATTATCAAATTTGTAACTGTTGTCGTATCCGGAAAATGCTGTAGCAATTTTTTCTGCTTTGATAATGCTCATTTTAGCAATATCGCTCAATTTTAACATTGTATTATATATTGCATTTTATATTTAATTAAAAATTACGTAAAAATCAATTAGAGATATAAAATCCTTATAGTATAATGGCAGAAATTCTGAAATATATGAGACTGACAACGGAAGAGCAAGAAACTTATCATGTTCACCCGGTTCAGTTATTAACATAAAATCTAAAAAATCTGTAGGAAAACCAACTCCGTCTGGAATGATAATTTCAGGAAAAGGAGATAATACAGATATAACCGAAATGTTTAGAAAAGATTTTGTTTATACTTTGTTCTGCGATGATATCCCAGTTGGACAAAGAGTCTGTAGAGTAAATAACTCGATAAACGATGACAATATTGAAAATTTAGCATTACAAAACGAATTTCAACCACATCCAGTATTTGATCTATATGAAGCATCTGACAAAGGAATTATTTGACATATAGGAACAAAAAAAGTTGTTGGAAATTTAAGAAATGATGGTTATTTATGTATAAAAGTTAGAGGAACTAAAACAGATTTTGTTAATTATCTGTCACATCATTTTATTTATGAAACTTTTAACGGTTCTATTCCAATAATTTAGTTATCGACCATATTAACACCATAAAGACAGATAATGGGATTGAAAATTTAGATCTAGTAACACCAAAAGAAAACACTAAACGTGGTATAGGTGTCGGCAATAATTTTAAAAATCCTTAAAGACCAATTATTTCAACAAATTTAGAAACTGGAGAAAAAATGAAATTTAAATCAATATCAGCTGCCGCAAAATATCATAAAATTCATGCGCAATCAATTAAAGATGTAGCTGATGGTGAAAGAAAATCAACAACGTCAACATCAACCTTCGATAGATTTAGTTTGAGATATGATGATCTTGATGTTTCTTAGCTCGGTTTTAGTTAAGCAATTATGTGCAAACATTAAAATGTCATCTTTATCAAATTTTAATGTTATAAACGAACTTTCATTAAGTTTATTTTTTTCTGCCGTTGTTAGGAGAATTTTATCATTTTCGCCAGGCATTACAATAACGTCAACAGAATATGCACTATAACCCGACAGACATTTTCAAACTGCTTCAGCTAGTTCCTTGTAATTTAATATATTAACTTTTTGGTGATATTTTACTTCTGGAGATTTTGTTTCGTTAGACATTATTATTATAAATTAGAGAAAAGTATATTATAATATGAACTTGATGAAAAGACTTGCTGAAATATATTCGGAAGATTATATCGCCACAGAATTACCAGTAACAAAACTACAAGTAATTTTACCAATCACTAACGACAAAGTCGCAGACAAATTTTCTAGTTATAGCGAAGATGATATTTTGTACGACAACAATGATGATGAAGATGACAGCAGCGTTGCTGTCGCTGACAGAAAAATTACACCAGGCCGACAACTGGACGATATAATGTTAAGTATCACATTGCTAAAAAAATAATAAAATTTAATTTTACTGTTGCCGAACAACAAATATTTTGGCAGCTTATCAAACCTTTTCTTGGTGTAAAAATAACTGGCCATCAAAGAAATATAAAATATGATTTTATTTTTGTTAAAATATTTAATTTAATGCCAGTTGATAATGCAAGAAAATTATATTTAATTTCGTTATGTAAAACTATCAAATGTAAATCTGTACTTGTAAAGTACAAACAAATTTATAATAACATTATTGCATCGCAGTCGATGAAATCGACCGAGTTGGTACCCAGCTATTAAATTTA
Organism: Megalonaias nervosa; assembly: GCA_016617855.1. Taxonomy (NCBI): domain Eukaryota; kingdom Metazoa; phylum Mollusca; class Bivalvia; order Unionida; family Unionidae; genus Megalonaias; species Megalonaias nervosa. Next base: position 94,065 of record JAECUM010095591.1, read on the forward strand.
TCACTATATCCTCTCCATTTAACTAAACTTTTGTTGCCGCATTTTCGGATAACTTATTCAATAACAAATACGTCTTGGGAAGTTTTCTGAAGTTCCTGCTCGTAAAAACTACCAGTTATAGGCTCACCCAATAAATCCTTCAGCGCATATGTTACAGGTATTGTTAAAAGTACTTTATCAACAACAAATACTTCTTCGCTCCAGTTTGGAGTGAATCCTTTTTCAAATGTTTTTTTCGTCAGAGAAATTCTAACTTTATCACCAACTTTAAATTTATGTCTGCGGTACACGTTTTTGTTTGCTAATATCGGATTTTCAGTTGCGTCTTTTGGTGAAATTTTGGTGGTGCGGTGTTTCGTGTTATTGTATTCGTCAACAATGTTTTGTAAAGTATCAATGTATTTATTTGTATTTTTAGCTGTCAAATATTTATGAATTTTTTCATTTAGCGTGCGATTAAATCGCTCGACGACAACGCTTTTACCGTCGTTTCCCGTAACATATTTTTTGATATTATTTTGGAGCAAAAACCGCTCAAATATTTTATTAAAAAATTCTGCTCCATGTTCGGTCCAGATTCTGTTTGGTTTTCTTTCTGTAGTTGTTATTATTTGTTCTAGCGTGTCAGTTATTGACGTTCCTGTCTTATCTGAAACTGGCACACTAAAAGCATATTTACTAAAAACTTCTACAACGTTAAACAAGTATTCCTTATTATCGTTAAATTCAGCTAGATTTGACACATCTACTAAATCTATTGCCCAGATGTCATCAACGGCATTTGCGACAACTTTACGTCGTGTAAACTTTTTTTTTTTTAGGTTTGTGTAATTCAGCTGCAAGATCATCATACAGTTCCTTTCCGAGTCCCAATTTTCATTTTGCTCCAATAAAACCCTGCACCAGCCTTCTATTTAAACGTTCTCTGATTCCCTTTGGTTTTATGTCATGAAGTTCGTCTAACATTACTTTATCGCTGCCGTGCTTATCTTGTTCGTTGTCCCTGTAACAGATATCATGACGCATTGCTATTGCATCAACTTGATTGTAAGGCTCTTGTACTGGCAGTGGATTATCATTTTCATCTAGTTGTTTATCAAGAGGATTATAAGGTCCAGTGTATTTATGGCCTGGTAATGTCCAACCGCCTTTTGGTTTCGGTAATTTGCCAATTACTTTATGTATATCTATACCTGTTCCTATTATTTCCTGGTGATTACAACGTTGACAGTATGTGACAATTTTATTTTGCTCAAGACAGAGATCTCTATCACAATCACACTTGCATATCATTATTAATTAGTCGTCTACTAAAATAGCGTCCCTGACATTGTCAGGGCAACCAGCTCCCAACGATTTTATCGCTGGGGACAATTTCTTTAAAAACATACTTTTTCTTTTCCCCAGACTGCGCAACTACTTTTTAGCATCATCCTGTTGTTCTTTGTTTTTTCTGTTGTTTCATTAATATTTTCTGTTTTAGCTTTACATTTGAGGCAATATGTTGACATTATATATTTGTAATTTAGATAAAATTTAAACTCTGAGCTTTAGATATCTTTACAAAAATTTTGTGCAATCTCATCATTAGTGTGAGAAGGATACTTGTCAAGCTGTAAAATAAATCTTAAAAAATTAAATTTAGGCTCCAATCCAGAGGCAGAGTTCTTCAAACTCGTGGACATTTGTTTAATGAACATTATACAATAATATCCACAAGCAGAAGTTCCAATAGGCTGAGTTTGATTAGACGAATAATTTATTACTTTATATTTTCGAGACATATTTTTTTATTGCGTCGCTCGGAGGAAGTCCAAACGAGTCAAAATAATTGTTATTATAAACTGCTACCCAATGTGTACCAGATCCGTCGTTGAAATCTTGTATATTTATCACGCAGGAACCACCTGAGATGTTAGCAGGTTCATCTTTGAAATAAACTCCATGGAAACTTTCTACCTGTTTTAGCTTATCAAGTATATCAAAGTTACTTAGCGGGGGGGGGGGGGGCATGTTCCCGGCAGTGTTAGTCATCGTCCTATTCCCAGTAGATTTGGCAGTATACTTCCTGCTAACCCCGCTAAAAGTGGAGCTATTGGAATAAATCCTCCTTTGGTTGTTCTTCGATGTCGCGGTGTCTTTTTTTTCGTTGTTGTTTTTCTTCGTTGCGGCATTATATTTATCAGTCACATAAAATTTTGTTAGGAAACATTAAACTCAAAAATTAAACGAAAAGTTTCTTTATTCCATGAACTTCACCTGCTTTTTTCGTTGCGCCAGATATTGCTCCAGACGCTGCTGCTAGTCCTAATGTACCCAACACCGGCAAAATTTTAGGTAATAACGTTCTGGCTATTACTGATAATGCCGGACCAAAGAATCCTCCTTGTTTTGCCATCGCTGTTATTTGTGCGGCACTTAAATTTAAAACAAAAGGTTTACCGCGATCGTACCTGTTCACCTGTTTTTTGGTTAACATTAATTTTGTTAAAATACCTGCTTGGGTGTTAGGGTTGATTTTTAATGATACCTGTCTCTGCTTTGCAACAGCAGCTGCTAATTTTTTAACTTGACCATCAGTCAAATATATTTCTTTTACAATATATTTTGTCATCTTATATTAAAGTTACAGATTAAACCTGTACTGTCATTTTACCTCCAACAGAATCAATCGTAATAAATCTGTCGCTGATCACCAACGTGTACACGTACAACTGCGCTACTGGAACTGCTCCTGATGTCCAAGTAATTTTCAATATCAGCTGTCGAATCAACTGCTCGCTCACTATTTTACTAACATCAAAATAAAATATTGGATAAAGTGTACGAAATTCCTCTACTGATATCTGAGATCCATCTCCAACATCCTGTTATTTTTGCACTGCGTCGAGCAGATACATGTAAGATCGAGTAATATTTTTATTAGCGTCATCTGCAAAATTACATTCTATCGCTCTTTCTGGATATTGCTTTGAATTTAGTCTAGCATATATTCGTCTAACATCAGCATTATCAAATATCGCATTATTTTGTTCTTGATTACCACGTCGCGCTTGCTGTTGAAATACAACAAATAATTGCCTCGGCAGTTGTTCGCTTGATGTTGTGGTAGCTCGCCATGTGCAGTCGGTTGTATTTGTAACTGCTGTTTGATATATTTTATGTTGATGAAAATAAATTCTGTTTGCATGTTTGTCAAGTATACTGTTTAATTCTGACATTTTATTGATTGATGGTGTTATTCGTGGCATCCACAGTGCAAGTTTATTTATAACAAACTGTACATCAGCTCCGCCTGACCTAAACAGGCAGTCGTTTTGTTCTGCCCGATCTAAAATAAGTGTATGTTTAACTCCACGAAATACCTTGTTATAATCGCGACAAAGCCAAATATTGTACTTAACGGCAGCATCATTGTAATTTGATGTGATAACGCTGCAAGTGCCTTTCTTCTGGTATAACCTTCATTGTAACGTTTATTTCGAAATCCAATTGTGTTAAGAACTAAATCTAACATTGCAACGCCATCTGCAGCTGCAGCTGGTGGTGTTATACCAAGATTATTACAAGCAGCAGTAAATGAGACTCTTGTAGCGTCTGCGTTAGCAGCTGCAGCTGGTGCGGCTATACCTAACGCGTCTGCATTAGCAATAAGACAACTTCTTACAATTACAACATCTGCAGCAGCATCAGCCCCATGTGTTAAAACTCCCTTTGAAATAAATTCATCTTGCGCAGGAATTATTGCTCCTGTTCCAGTATCTTTAAACCACATCATATTATTTGCAGTTGATCTGGAGTAATCATCGGAAAACGAAATAATATTTAAAATTGTACTTGCAACTTGTAGGTGGCTCGAAATATCCTCAACAGTTTGACTGGCCAGTTGATATCTAGCACTTTTAAATAAGAACCAACCATCATTTATAAGAGCTACTTCTGTTCCAGCTGCAATTGCGGCAGGTGGATTAGCTACTGTGATGTGATGTGATGTGATTATGATTTTTAACGTAGCTTTAACAATTTTTCAGTCATATTGCTACGATGTCTGCAGTGTGGCAGTTTATAGTGATGTCTAGCACTGGGGCATCATGCCACAGACATGTAGCATGATGTCCCACCCAGTCACATTATCCTGACACCAGGCCGACCAGTCCTAACACTGACCTCTTAATGCTGAGCGCCAAGCGAGGCAGCTGTTAGTACCATTTTTGTAAGTCTTTGGTATGACTCGACCGGGGATCGAACCCACGACCTCCCGCATCCAAGGCGGATGCTCTAACCACTAGGCCACCGGAGCGGTCAGATTAGCTACTGTCATAATCTGACCGCGAACTTCCAATATTGCTTTGTGTGGCAGTAGAAATACATCTTCGTCTCGAGTATTAAATGTTCCGACACCAGTTTTATTTGGTTCATTAGAATTTTCGTCGAGATACTCAACATACTCAAATTCTGTTACAGTGTCATCGATGTCATAAGTTTCTGCTAAATCGAGATAATTTTTAACAGACATTTTTTATTTATTAGGTTATATAAAATTTTATTGCGGCGCTGTTACTTTAGATATTAATTTTTGTATAATCTGCTCGCCCTTTGGTGATAAAAGTTTTTTTTGTTGTTGTTATCATAGCATGTTGAGTTTCTTTTGTTGGAACGATTTCTGATATAACTTGTTTTATCTCAGATGTAGACTGTATACCACGTTGTGGATCGCCTTTAATTTTATCAGCAGATGCAGCTCCAGTTGCAAAAGATTTACCTGCGTCAAGTACAACTGGTACAACTTTATGCGCTATTTCCGGAACATTTTCAATAATTTTAGTAAATATATTTCCCAAAAATCCACCAACTATTTTTCTTCTGTAAAATTATTTTTGTTTCATTATATCTGAGGTTGTATAAAACCGAAGTCGATTGTGTGCGCCTACGCAACGCCTAGGTGTAAATAGTAAGTAACAACCTCGTTATTCAGATCCAGCTGTCGTCCAGATTGATCTGTCAACTGCATATTTATTGTTGTTATTTGATTTTCAACATTTAGCGGATAATAAATAACTTGCCGCGGACTAATCTGCCTGAGCGAGCCTGGTGGAACTTCTGGCGAGAAACTATATATTGTTTGTCCTTTACTACCCTGGGCTGAGTAAGATCCAGAAGCAATAGAGCAATTTGTTAATATTGTGTTTACGTCAGTTATATTTACCGGCAGTTCACCGTCATACGTAGCAGTTTGTTCTTCAAAAGCACCATAAGTTTCATGAGAAAATCCTATCAGTGGTGCGATATTTGTTGGTGATATAAAATTAACCATCATATCTTTTAATTTTAATCTGGCTCTTAGCGTGTTATAATTTGGTGTTAGATCAAAATTATCAGCTATACCGCCCGCCTTTGTTATTAGTTCTTTTATTGTTTTATTTAAATCAGTAACATTATAAGCTCCTTGCGGAATCTTAATTTTTCTCCGTTTATCTCTTAAAATAGACATAATTATAAAATCAAATTCATCGTTTACTCCAGTTTTCACGTTAGCCATGGAATGCCAACATGTACATGAAATTAGTCCCATTTCATACTTTTTTTCAGTATCAAGTTGTATTGGCGGAATATAATTTACTGAAAAATTTGCGCTATCTTTAGCGGCCGTACTGGAGTCTAGCAATAATGTTGTTGACATTGCTATTTATTATATTTTTATAAAATTAAATTGCCGCGATTAAATCGGTGTGTAAGGTTTTGTATTCATCAGATGTTAATAAATTTTCTGATCTCAAATGATCAAGTATGTCAATAATTTCATTGTCAATTTCAACACCAACATTTCCAGCTTCCTTTGACGATATCAACAGCATTAATCTGCCTTTCATTTCAGCAGTTGATGCAAATATTTTTACCCCAGTTCCAGATCTTTTTTTATTCATGTGAAGATTCTCATTAAATTTAAATACATCATAAAATTTTACATATTCAGATTTTCCATGTCTAAGTTTATTCGCTACAGACATTAAATTAAAAGCAATAAAACCATTTCTAACACGTTTAAAAAGTGTTTCAATTTTACCATAAGCTTCTATTCCATTTTTATAAATATCATCTAATTCTTCAATAAAATCATCATATTTATTTTGTGACCATTTATCAATATTATCAATATCTTCAATATTATTTTCTTCTATAAAAGTATTGTATTCGGATTCTGTTATTCTGTTTTCTGTCATTTTTTTTATTTTTTTCAATTTGCTTCTTTCTTTCAGTTTCCTCTGGAGATATAACTAGTGGTTCTTCAAACTCTGCTGGTCTATCAGTTTCCACCAGACTCGAAGCTGGTACTCTTTCTAAATCTATTTCTTTTGCTATGGTACTCAAAACATTAGTGTGATGATCGAACGTTTTTCATTAATTATTTGATTAAGAGCTTTGATAATGTCTTCTCAGTATTTTTTAATAGCTTTGTAATATTCTTTATTTTCCGGTACTACCAAATCGATCTGTTTCTTATTTTCCTCTGATATTTGTGTTAACTGTGCAATTTTTTCATCAGCATTATATTCTTTTTTTAAAATAATGTATACTCTCGAATCTTTAAAATTGTGGTATAAGTTAAACATTTTATACTCAATATCTTCTATTTTCTTATTTATATTTCTTAAATCTTTTTCAAATTGTGATAATCCTCTTGGAGAAGATTCTTTTCTCAAAATCTCCTGAAATACATCTCCTGATTCTTCAGTTTTTTCGTTATATCTTCTAACTTTCTTCTAATCAGCCCAGCTGTTAAACTTGCTAATCGTCGTTCAAATTCAAGTGGATTATTAATAAGCTGATCTATTTCAGCTTGTCTAAAAACAGGATTAATAATATGTGCTGAAAGTTCTTCAGTCAATCTTTTTCTTTCTTCGGCAGATCTAGAAACAATTTTTGTGGCAGCTGCTTCTTATTGTTCTTTGACTAATCCGAGTAAACCTTTTTCCTGTAGTTGCTTAAGTTCCTCTTCTGAAAGTGGTTTCGTTTCAGGTTGTTTCACAAGTAGTGCTTCAGTAACTGGTTTGAGAATTGTAGCTGTTGTTTCTGCAGCAGTTATTTGTCCACATCATGCTTGCTGTACTTTTTGCTTAAACTCGGCCTGAGATTGAGCAAGTTTTTTTTAATCTTCTATGTTTTCTGTATTTTGCTCATTTATCCATAATTATTATATATAAATTTTATAAAATTAAGACTATCGAAAACAAAAACTTACCGCAAGTAACTGTCAATACAACAATGAAACATTTTAGCTGGATCACGTGTTAGTTTATCAAATAAGAAAAAGTTATATTTATCTTTTGTAGCTTTATGATAAAGTTCGATAAATTTATCTTTTGTTACGTCACCACATTGCTCGTTTGCAATATTTCTAACGTCAACATTATCCAGTACCGGAAATAATATAAAACAACCAGTATTTCGCCAAATAAATCTGTCGACGTTGTAAAAGCCTTGGGCTAAATAAACAGAATTACATTTCTTATTATGTGACAGTGAAAAATAGGATCTTATTTTATTCATTTCTACATTGTTTAGCGGAATATCGTCAAAAACAACTATCTTATGCTCGGACAAATCAAGTTGATTAACTGGAACAAGATCTTCTGGTTGTTTGATTATAAAAAAATCTTCACCAGCATCAAGATCATCACGAAGTTGGTCATTATATTCGCTAAGTAGCTCGTACTTATCTTGCTGTGGATTAATTGTATAAATATAAACTCGATCATAGTTAAAATTATCGCCTAACAGTAAATTCATAAGCAAATTTGTTTTTCCCAATCCAGTTCACCCAACAATAAGATAATGACAATCTGGAAGTTCGTTGTTATGTTTATGTTTCACCAATCGCTCTGTATCAAAATTTAATATCGACAATTTTGCCATTGTTGTTATACATTTTATTTTATATTAAACTGACTAATGTTGACAATTTTATGTTATATTAAATAAATAATGAGCTACTATACAAAATTTGGAACATTAATAGGAGATTCATCAGCTGTAAGTACAACAACAATAACAAACGGTAAGATTGATTTATCTGGTTACTTAAAAAAAATTGGTGATACGATGATGGGAAACCTATCTATTTCAAATCAACGAGTACTAGGTTTAGAAACAGATTATCCACCACCGAGAGTTGACCTTACACAAGCTGTTAGTTATGCACAACTTAAATCAGTCAACGATAACAAGTTAGACAAGGCCGGCGGGACTTTAAGCGGCAACTTAGATATGTCAGAAAAAAAAATTAATAAATTTGGAGACCAGGTATCCACCAGCAAACTTAAATTATACACAAGCGGTAAGTTTTGCACAGTTGAGGTATGTGGATGATAACAAACTTGATAAAATCAGTGGAACGGTTATAGGTAATATCAACATGTCAGGAAAAAAATTTATAAATTTAGAGACTGCATATCTGCCAGAAAACTTAAATCAAACACAAGCTGTAAGTTATGCACAACTAAAATCTGTTGATGATAATAAACTTAACAAAGCCGGTGACACAATGACAGGTAACCTGTTTATGTCAGATTCAAAAATAACTGGATTACCAACAACCTCACCACCAGCTAATGATGCTGATGCTATCAGTTATGGTCAGTTGCTCCATACTTTAAAAAATCTGGTGGACCAATGTCAGGTAATATAAACATGAGACATAAAAGAATAACTACGACATATGTTCCAGTTAGCCCTAATGATCTGACAAATAAAGCATATATTGATAGTCTGTCTAGTGTTATAAAATGAACTAAAAACAATGTTGGATACATTCCAACACTTTATAAAGCAACTGACAACCGAGCCGGGTTTGAGGTAAGCGCATCAACATATTATCTCGAGAATTATCCTTATTACGCTTTCTCTGATAGACATGAGTGGACAACAAACGGAGAAGTTGAAAATTTTTGGATTAAAATTAAATGTCCTACTGCAGTTGCTATTTGGCAATTTCATTTGCGAGGCCGATTAAACTCTAGTGTTGGCCGAATTTATAATTGGCAATTGGAAGGATCAAATGATGATATTAATTGGGCAACATTATATAGTACAACAAACACTTACATTTCAATAACACAATATTTTACAATCCTGACAGAAAACACTGTTAACAAGTACTTATATTTTCGAGTTAATGTTTTAGCTGCTGAGCATCTATTTCCAGGACTAACAGCATTTCAAATATATACACTCGACGAACAAATTTAATCTAATGCTATAAAATAATGTCAGAACCACCAATTATAACCATTGCAAGAGAATTTTATGATAATATTTTTAACCCTAAAATAGGTTTTGGAGCTGTTAATGAAATAGCAAAATTGCTCCAAGGTATGAAAAATATTTACATCAAATCATTAAACAATACAACATTTCCAGATTATATTGCTAATTTTATTCGCGTTATATATATGCGAGGACCACAACTGAAAAAAGCAATAGAAAACTTTGATATTATAAGCAGATACTGTCATCCTGATGATTGTCTAGGAGAACAAAAACAAGTTGAAATTATATTAAAAAAAATATTACTCGAGCTTGATTGGTATAACATAGATTTGATAATAAAATCAGACTTAATAAAAGCACGAGTTTATAGTGGAAGAACACTGGAAGAAAGACGAATAAACGAAAATCATACTCGTCTTGACAAACTAGCCGAAAATAAAAAAATGAGAATAAAAAGAAGCAGAGATTTATATAATAATTTTTCAAAACGAGGTATATTTAAATATCTCAGTATGTACTACCATGACAAAGAAACCTTGGTTAAAATCGTTACTATGACGTCAGACGCAGAGTTAATTATTAAAGTGTACGCAAATGCAATTTTGCCAATGATACGTAAAAAAGACCCAGAATTTGATCTGATTATTGTTAACAAGTCTCTAAAGATAATCAAAAGTTCAGACGATGAAATTAGTAATCTTAGTGATGATGAATGAGAAGAGTTTTTTGAAGAAGTCAGTCAAACAAAGTTGGAAGTAAAGTGTGATTCTTATTATGATATAAGTGAAGAAGACAATGTTCCATTCCCATCAATCCATTACTCTAGACAATTGTCATTACGGAATTATTACAACGAAGTTAAAACAATACTCACAAAACCATATGAAAAATTAATGTTAAAAGTAGCTTCTGCTGTTGGTCTTCTTACAATTGAACTAGATAAGCTTAAAAAATTAATGTTAGCAAATTTCGTAGTCGCATATACAATTATCAGACAACATCAGCTGAGTATAGTATTAGGGTATATTGATGGAACAGAAATCGATTACAGTAATTTGGTGAATAAAACAGATTTGTATGAGAGTGAAGTAGGAGATACGTTTGATTCATACGCTTGGTTAAAGAAACAATATGTACTAACAGATCAATGATATGGGGATACTTCGTCAGATGTTTATGATAAATATAGAGAGTTTATAGCAGATCCTAAAAATAATAAGTTCCGTGAGTTTCTTGATTCGATTGCTGGTGCTAGAACTTTTGTCTTTGTATAAAATATTGTATAATAAAAAAACAAATCGTCAATTTCAATCACATTTCAAAAGAAATTCCAAAACAAGATGTTGACGCTCTAATTCAATATTACAAATTTTATCATAAAAACCTCTGGTGTGTAAAAGAATGTTATAAATACTACCGTAGAATACTTCGAGTAATATCATATTTGCCATTGTTAATGACTAGCTCTGGTATAATTTCAAGTGGAGCATTATTAAATTCGTTTTTGTTAATAATATCTGGTGTCGGTGTCTCTCTTTCAACAGCAGGTAAAAAGATTGAACCCAAACTTGAAACAAAAAAAAATTCTTGTAAAACAGCAAGTATCACCTACAAAAAATTACTTGATCAGATACAGTCTTACTTGCGAGGTGTAAAATAGGATATGGATGATTTAATACGCGAGTTTCGTATTATTGACAGTATGTTAACGGATATCCTACCAATGAGAGTCAGCAGGTATGGAAAAGATTATCATAAAATATGGTTACAACAGTAGATCATTGTCAAAAAATGCGTCAACTATATTATCAATAACGGTCACAAGAAAGACATCATCATGCAAAGGAACCCTCAAAGGAACCACAGGTAATAAAGGGGCCTTAATGGAATGGTAACCGCTTATGATGCTACTGGTTATTTTTGATATTTTGTAGGGCCACTCCAATAAAATATTTTTAGTCTTATTTTGAGCTAAAAATGACTACTTAATAAAATTACAAAATAGAAAAGTTTTATCGGTTTGGTCTAGCATCTGCTCCAATAAAATATTTTTAGTCTTATTTTAAGCTAAAAATTACTCCTTAATAAAATTACAAATTAGAAAGTTTTATAGGAGAATTCTTGGTTTGGTTGAGGATCTGCCTATTAGTTTACTACTCTGGTCACTACATTTAGCTTTGTTGAAAGTGAGTCAGTATATATACTGTTGGCCACATTTTTGACAAAGATGGATGGCATTCATATGATATAAACACATTTGTTGTTGGTTTAAATTTTACACATTTATGTCCTTTTATAGTCATCCTTTGATTTTGTGCATTTATATCCCTCTTTGGGTACTAATTTTGTTTCTCACTCCAAGTGGCAAATATAGACAAGAACTGAAAAATGTCCACAAAAAGGGAAAGATTAGGGCCCCACTTGATGAAGTTGGCTTAGGTGTTGTTCATCCTTTCCTCAGTCAGCTGCTTCTGCATCCAATTGTTTATCCCTCCCCCCAGTCAACTATTTGATTTCCATGCAATAACCTTATTGATAATTTGAGATTTTAACCAAATTTGCTGTAATGGATAAATCCCACTAAGAGTTGGATTGTCAATCTCCTGTGTTGTCATTTAGCTCCAGACTGTCTGCCACCTAACTTTTCTTACAGCAGCTTAACTTTAGCAAGAGGTTGTCCAGAGTGTGGGCTGTATGTCAGTGATATTACCTGGAATGGGCCAGTGTCAGTTTGCAAGGAAGTCCTCTAGGGGGCAGGGCTGTATGTCAGTGATATTACCTGTAATGGGCCAGTAACAGCTTGTAAGGAAAGTGTAACACAGGTATGCCCTCCAGGGTATGGGCTATATGTCATTATATTACCTGGAATGGGCCAGTGTCAGTTTGCAAGGAAATTGTAATACAGGCATGCCCTCCAGGGTGTGGGGTGTATGTCAGTGATATTACCTGGAATGGGCCAGTAACAGTTTGCATGGAAAGTGTAATAGGCATGTCCTTCAGGGTGTTGGCTGTATGTCAGTGATATTACTTACTTGGAATGGGCCAATGTCAGTTTGCAGTGAAAGCATAATGCATGCATGTCCTCTAGGGTGTGGGCTGTATGTCAGTGATATTATTTACCTGTAATGTGCCAGTGTCAGTTCGAAAGGAAATTGTAATACAGGCATGCCTTCCAGGGTGTGGGGTGTATGTCAGTGATATTACCTGGAATGGGCCAGTGTCAATTAGCAAGGAAAGTGTAACAGGCATGTCCTTCAGGGTGTTGGCTGTATGTCAGAGATATTACTTACTTGGTATGGGCCAGTATCAGTTTGCAACAAAAGTTTAACACAGGCATGCCCTCCAGGATGTGGGCTGTATGTCAGTGATATTACTTACCTGGAATGGGCCAGTGTCAGTTTGCAATGAAAGTATAACATAGGGATGTCCTCAAGGGTGTGGGCTGTATGTCATTGATATTACCTGGAATGGGCCAGTGTCAGTTTGCAAGGAATGTGTAACGCAGACATGTCCTCCAGGGTGTGGGCTGTATGTCAGTGATATTACCTGGAATGGGCCAGTGTCAGTTTGCAAGGAATGTGTAACACAGACATGTCCTCCAGGGTGTTGGCTGATATTTGCTGTATGTGTATCTGTATGATATAACTGGATAAAACCAGATGACAGACTTGGTGTAACCTGTGAGGTCTAGGTTGCATATGTCAGATACAGTTAAACTGAATTCATTTTTGAATGGTGTGTCTATATAAGCAGTTGAAATACATTATTTTTTAATGGTCTCCCTATATCAGCAGTTTAAATACATCATTTTTGAATGTTCTCCCAATATCACCAGTTGAAATAAATCATTTTTGAATGTTCTCCCAATATCACCAGTTGAAATACAGCATTTGTTCTGGCACCAAAAGCAGTATTAAGAAATATTCAGTGTATCAAATTTTCTTTCAGTTTTAAAATTGGTGTTCTGAGCTTGGGAGATTTTTGTTATGTGACAAAAAATTTTAAATTTAATATACTTGTACATGTATTTTTGTCTCTTGCAGATCTTGTACCGATGTCCTATGCTGTCTTATTTTCATAATATTTGTGATTGGGCTAGCAGTTGTTGGATATTTTGGTAAGATAATATGTAAATAAGAAAAAAATCAAAGCAAACACATGTTTAAACATAATAATCTATAATACACCAGTCAGTCTGAATTATTGTAGTAAACTTTTGAATTTACAGTATTACTGAAGTTTACAGAATTACTGAGGTGTACAAACAGCTACAAATATTCTTCATTGGAAACATTTTAAGGGATTTTTCTTTAATGGTTAGGAATGGGCCCAGAGTCCAACATTTTTGTAAAATAATTTGATCTGTTTGGAATAAGTGGAGAATCATGCATGTTTTTCAAATATTTGAAAGTGGGATAAGCACCTATTTACATTTGGATTGGTGCCTATTTTTAGTCCCTGAGCACCTCTGTATAAAAAGTCCCTATATGTATAGATATTTTAGAGATGGCCTAAGACAGGGAGAGTGGGATTTATGTTTTATATCATGTGACTTTATTTAGTAATAACTTACTGCTTAATCTACATAATTAGTAATGTAACAAAGTTTTGCCTATTGTACTTGAAGACACTAATGATAAAGAGTGACAGATCTGTAAACCATAGACAAGACCAGAAGAATCATTTGTTATTGCTGTTTCTACTCTACTACTCAGAAGAATCATTTGTTATTGCTGTTTCTACTTTACTACCAGAAGAATCATTTGTTATTGCTGTTTCTACTTTACTACCAGAAGAATCATTTGTTATTGCTGTTTCTACTCTACTACCAGAAGAATCATTTGTTATTGCTGTTTCTACTCTACTACTCAGAAGAATCATTTGTTATTGCTGTTTCTACTTTACTACCAGAAGAATCATTTGTTATTGCTGTTTCTACTTTACTACCAGAAGAATCATTTGTTATTGCTGTTTCTACTCTACTACCAGAAGAATCATTTGTTATTGCTGTTTCTACTCTACTACTCAGAAGAATCATTTGTTATTGCTGTTTCTACTTTACTACCAGAAGACTCATTTGTTATTGCTGTTTCTACTCTACTACCAGAAGAATCATTTGTTATTGCTGTTTCTACTCTACTACTCAGAAGAAAGTCATAAACTTGGCACACAACTTTATGTTGAGGTTTGATTGGTCCTAAATGAAAATGTTGCGCATTTGATATTTCAGTGTGGCCATCATGGTGACCATCTTAAAGATCTTGATATCACTGCTTATTCTGAAAGTGATGGTAATATCAGCATGGGGGTTTGCACAGAAATACTTCTTATCACATGTAGATGGTCTTGAATGAAAAGGGTGCTGATCTGACATCCAAAATGGCCACCATAGTGTCTGTCTTTATCATTTTTTCATTGTTTTTTCTACAGATTGGATGGTCATATCAGCTTGGGGTTTTCACTAAAAGTCTTCTTATAATATGTAGTTGGTTCTAAACAATGGTTCTAAACAACATTCAGCATGGCCACCATGACGGCCATCTTGAAAACAATTTTATCACTACTCCTGAATGAATGGTAAGGTTTTCACCAAACAATTTCATATGAAGATGGTCCGAAATTAAAATCATGCTGAGCTAACATACAACAATTAGTTGCCATGGTGGCTGCTTTGAAATCTTGTTATTGCTACTCATGAATGGCTTACCACATCAACACTGGGTTTCACCAAACAAATCTTGTACATAATCTGAAATATAAATGGTGCCAGTCTTATATCCAACATGAATATCTTGTTCTATCTGCTCCATGTGAACAGATGGTCATATCAACAGGAGTTTTTCAATGAAAGACTTACATGTAGATGATCCTAAATGAAAATGTCATTCTTGACAATCCTCTTGTTGCTACATTTAAATGGACATGGGGATTTCACTGAAAGACTTCTTATGATCTGTATTTTGTTCTGAAATTAAAAGGTGTGGCAATGAGTATGGCCACCAGATTTAAAAAATGGTAGTAATCTAATGTCCAACATGACTGCCTCAATGGCCATCTTGAAAATATTGTACCTCACCTGTTGAAGTACAGAAAGTCTTATTGTGATGGCCCTTAATCCCTAGTCCGTCATAATTTATTTGTCGTAAAGTCTTATTGTGATGGCCCTTAATCCTTAGTCCGTCATAATTTATTTGTCATAAAGTCTTATTGTGATGGCCCTTAATCCTTAGTCCAGCATAATTTATTTGTCATAAAGTCTTATTGTGATGGCCCTTAATCCCTAGTCCAGCATAATTTATTTGTCATAAAGTCTTATTGTGATGGCCCTTAATCCTTAGTCCAGCATAATTTATTTGTCATAGTCTTATTGTGATGGCCCTTAATCCTTAGTCCAGCTTAATTTATTTGTCATAAAGTCATTATTGTGATGGCCCTTAATCCTTAGTCCAGCATAATTTATTTGTCATAAAGTCTTATTGTGATGGCCCTTAATCCCTAGTCCAGCATAATTTATTTGTCATAAAGTCTTATTGTGATGGCCCTTAATCCTTAGTCCAGCATAATTTATTTGTCGTAAAGTCTTATTGTGATGGCCCTTAATCCTTAGTCCGTCATAATTTATTTGTCATAAAGTCTTATTGTGATGGCCCTTAATCCTTAGTCCGTCATAATTTATTTGTCATAAAGTCTTATTGTGATGGCCCTTAATCCCTAGTCCAGCATAATTTATTTGTCATAAAGTCTTATTGTGATGGCCCTTAATCCTTAGTCCGTCATAATTTATTTGTCATAAAGTCTTATTGTGATGGCCCTTAATCCTTATTCGGTCATAATTTATTTGTCATAAAGTCTTATTGTGATGGCCCTTAATCCTTAGTCCGTCATAATTTATTTGTCATAAAATCTTATTGTGATGGCCCTTAATCCTTAGTCCAGCATAATTTATTTGTCATAAAGTCTTATTGTGATGGCCCTTAATCCTTAATCCGTCATAATTTATTTGTCGTAAAGTCTTATTGTGATGGCCCTTAATCCTTAGTCCGTCATAATTTATTTGTCATAAAGTCTTATTATCACAATAAGACTTTATTGCGGCCCTTAATCCTTAGTCCGTCATAATTTATTTGTCATAAAGTCTTATTGTGATGGCCCTTAATCCATAGTCGGTCATAATTTATTTGTCATAAAGTCTTATTGTGATGGCCCTTAATCCTTGGTCCGTCATAATTTATTTGTCATAAAATCTTATTGTGATGGCCCTTAATCCTTAGTCCGTCATAATTTATTTGTCATAAAGTCTTTTTGTGATGGCCCTTAATCCTTAGTCCGTCATAATTTATTTGTCATAAAGTCTTATTGTGATGGCTCTTAATTCTTAGTCCGTCATAATTTATTTGTCATAAAGTCTTATTGTGATGGCCCTTAGTCCTTAGTCCATCATAATTTATTTGTCATAAAGTCTTATTGTGATGGCCCTTAGTCCTTAGTCTGTCATAATTTATTTGTCATCAAATAACATTTGTTTTGTTGTAGCTACTCTTCTGAATTCTCCTAAACTAATTGGAGGAAACTCTGGTGATTTGACTTTCAAGATGGTTTTCTCCAGAATATATCAGATGATTTCAAAACTCAGTATATAAAGAGATTCCAAGCATCCAAATAACAGACCATTTCTTCCTTCTAATTCTTCTCAGCTAATAGAGCATAAGTCTCTTCAAGGGACTCTGTATTAATTACACTCTGTGTTAATTACACTCTGTATTAATTACACTCCCTGACTCTGTATTAATTACACTCCCTGATGTTTCAAGTAAATGAAAGACTGTGGCCTCTACCAGTCAAGAGCTATGAGCATCTATGTTAGCTGACAGCTATTTCTTCACCCCATTATTTTAATAAAATTTGATAATTCTTTAATTAGTTTTAAAATGAAAAATGCAAGAAAGCTGTGAGAAAAGGAAAAATTTTACTATCCAAATAGATTTTCATGTTTTTGGCATATGTTCAAAGCTTGAATACCAGCAACTTCTCATTTTTGCATCTCAATAGAAGTAAATTTAAGTCACAGATAAAATATAAATGTTATGCATTTCAACATATTTTTGGCAGAAAAACTTAGTCCATAACCATCTACATCCATGACCATTACCATATACATATATATATATATATATATATATATATATATATATATATATATTATTTACATTTTCTCAAAAATGGTGATGAAGAGAAAAGTTGTGTTTGTTGAATGAATCTTTCTTCTTCTAAAATGGTTCCCCCAATTGAGAATTGTCAACAAACACAAACAGCATGATAACTGAATGGGTCAGGACTTGCCTAGACATTCATTTGTTCATTATAATGTTCTGACATTAGATCTGTCATGAGCAGTGTCAATCAGTAGAATAAAGCCCTTCATGATATTAGCTCTAGGCATGGTTTGTGGACTTGTTTTTGTAAGAATGTCAGACAGTGCAAAGTTGTTTTTTCAAGAAAGTCAGACTGTGCACATTGGTTTCGAGAATGTCAGACTGTGCAAAGTTGTTTTTTCAAGAATGTCAGACTGTGCACATTGGTTTCGAGAATGTCAGACTGTGCAAAGTTGTTTTTTCAAGAATGTCAAACTGAGCAAAGTTGTTTCAAGAATGTCAGACTGTGCAAAGTTGTTTTTTCAAGAATGTCAGACTGGCCAAAGTTGTTGTTTCGAGAATGTCAAACTGTGCAAAGTTATCTGATCAGCAACAGAAGTATTAAGGTGGGGCTTTTTAGATATTAAGAAATGGGGGTTTTGAGGTATTAAAATTGGGCTTTCCATTTTGGTATTGTCATGGGGCTATTTGGAGGAGTTAGCAGTAGTCATCCTATACAGACTTTGTAACTGGTATTTTGCTGTCTAGCAAATGCAAAAAGTTATAACAGACCAGTGTGTAATTTGGACAGAATGTAGCATTTTATAATTATTTAGGACAGTTACTTGCTTGTCATCAGCTAAAACTGGAAGTAAAAGTTAATTTATCATGTCATTGCTTGGAGATAAATTTGAAACAAAAGAATTATTTTATTTTTGAGACTAGCTGGACATGCAGACTCTTGGGCATTTAGGGTGGAAAAGCACTTTAAGAAGTCATATTTTTCTAAATCAGTATTTTGCTTTGCAAAGTAAATTCTTGTAAAAGTTCAGCCCTTATAAGCCATAATTGGCACTTGTCTTGCTGTTGTAAGAGATAAATTAATATACTACTGGATTCCTTGAACAGCATTTGGTCTCTAGGATGTCTTGTACTATGTAAACTAACTATATAGACATTGCATGATGGGATTGATTACCATATATACTCATTTATAAATCAAGTCCAACTGCATACAACAGATTTGCTATTACATAATGTGCTGGCAAGTCAGGCTCTCTGTTGTTTATTCTACTCCAAACAAACTACCAATTGAATTACTGAAGGAGGATATAAAGTTTTGGGTGTACAAGTCTGAAATTAAGTGTGAAGTGGATGACTTTGTATTTATTATACAGTAAACAAATGTAAAGAAACATTCTGTTTCAAAATATTATTGTGTTACTGCTGAGTGAACTTTGAACTTTGAACTCTGACATTGACCTGATAATCCATGTAGAATTTTGTATAATTTTTCCAACTTAAAAATGTGTCACAGTTGGAAATTTAGCCTATTTATATACTTCATAATGGGAAAAACTGACCTCGATTAACTTTAATTTCATTGTAGAGATAAACTGAAATAGCACTGATAAAGGTCTGACTTTCTAGAGACAGAATACATGGTCAGTTAAAACAATTTTTTGCTGGTTTTTAGTCAGTCAATTTGTATCAAGAAAATTTTACAAACCATTGGTCATAAACCTATTACTCTAAGAAAAAGTGTACAGACACCTGAAGTATTACCAAAAGAAAACCCAATGCAGTTTTCCATCTCTGCCACTGACTCAGCCAGAACAGATAAAGTTAAGAGTAATAAAGCACCATACGGACTAACTACATCAATACAAAGTAAACATTATACTTTGCCTTCTACCAGCAGAGAAAACACCCTCCTTATTGGTAGTTCCATTTTACATGGAATTAACAACAGGGCTGAGGCACTGTGTTAGAAAGCATGCCATTTCAGGTGCCAAAATACAAACAATACTGGAAGATATAAAAATATATGATCTCTCCAAGTTTACTAAAATAGTCCTGTATATTGGAGGGAACAATGACAGTGAAGGGACTGATCTAGAACTTTTTGAAGAACTAAATGACATTACTTACACACATCCATAAGCAAAATCAAAGCTGTCATGTTGCATTGTGTGAAATGGCCCCCTCAGGGGAGATTGTGATGTGTTAGATATCAATGAGGTCATCTGAAGTCTGGCAAGTGAGTGGAAGTGTAATATTGTTTACAATTACTTGAGTTACCTGGACGAAGAGGGACAAGTGATGCAATATTTATTTGGAAAAAGAGATAATATCCACCTGTCT
Source organism: Megalonaias nervosa (assembly GCA_016617855.1). Lineage (NCBI taxonomy): Eukaryota > Metazoa > Mollusca > Bivalvia > Unionida > Unionidae > Megalonaias > Megalonaias nervosa. The sequence continues at coordinate 113,828 of JAECUM010095591.1, forward strand.
ACCAAAGGGGTGAAAAGCTGACAAAAAATTTAAATGCAGTCATTTGTGTAGTCTGGTCTTACAGCCACATTACAAACTTCATCTGTCCCTATAAACCCAATGTAGGTCAAAACAGCATCAGACAATATGGTCAGCCATATCAGCACAGTCAGTACACTTGGGGATGTGATTACTGTGGTGAGACCAAACATACAGCACAGGAATGCAGGCACAGACAGCCTATACAATGCCATCAGTGTGGTAGCTTTGGACACAAAGCCAAAACTCACACTAGATTTATGAAATAGGAAAAGGGCAATGAGGCCATCTCAACTCCACAGGAAGACTCTATTCAGCAGGAGGACCAATCTGTCTATCAAGGACGGTCATATACACCATGCATCCCTGTCAAAACAGATTTGATCCCCTTGCTGATGGATGTTCTAAATGTGGAAACTTACCAGCTACTTGTACATATTCAAATATGACTGATAGTTCAGATCTATACAATGATTATAAAAAGTAGAAAATGCAGTTGTAGAAAAACTAATTTTTTATACAGTAATGACAGTTGCAACAATGATCATTATGAACATAATTTTAATACTTTTAATGTCTCTGAGTGCCTTGATGTTAATCTCATGAATTTAGGAGTTTCTAGTAAGGGTTTGCACATAGGTCTTATGAATATTCAGAGTTTTCGTGGAAAGATCGATCAAGTGGAGTTACTGCTAACCTCTCCAGATAATAATATCCATTTATTTGGACTCTTGGAAACAATGTTAACAGAAAATCAGGATGAAAATTTCTTGTATATCATTGGCTATGACAAATCTTATCGAAGGGATAGGAAAGCAGGGGGTGGTGGGCTCCTTGTGTATGTTAGAACTGGTACTATTTCTAAAAGACGGGAAGACCTAGAAATACAGGAAATAGAATCCATTTGTGTACAGACCCCCATCATCACATTCTGATTGGTGTGATTATTTTGAACTTCAAGTAGATAAAATTTCAAATGAAGAGAAAGAATTTTACATTCAAGGCGATATAAATAGAGACCTTCTCAATGATCAAATAAAAGTGAATTGGATGAATTTTATTGCTTCATTAGGTATGGAGCAACTAGTAAATGAACCCACCAGAGTAACATCTACCTCTAAAACACTTATAGATCATATTTATACCAATACAAAAGAAAATGTTTTGGAATTAATGGTTCCAAAGGTTGGTATAAGTGACCACTTTGCAATTTTTCTAACACATAAAGTCAATGGCAGATAAAAAAAAATAATATCCATAAATCCATTACTGATGGATTTTTTTCAAAACTTTGATACTGTTAAATTCCTGGAAGATTTGAAACAGATTCCATGGAATACAGTCCAAATCTTTGAAGATATTGATGATGTTTTAGATACTTGGACGGATCTGTTCATCAATATAGTGAAGAAACATGCCCCTTTAAAAACACACAGGATAAAGAAAGACCACCAGCCAGGCTGGATCTCCCCAGAAATTTTAGAAGCAATAAAGCAAAGAGACCAACTAAAATCAGTAGGAAATAATAATAATAATAATAATAATAATAATAATAATGCTTTATTTATAGAGGGTGACTCATTAGTCAAGGACTATTCTCCCTTGAGGCCCTCTTAAGGAGAGTATAACAATGCACATTATATGAAGATAGCAATAATTACTGTTTATTTAACATATTTAGTATTAAAATACTAAATTCCATTATCTGTTAGAAACACATACATGCTCATGATATCTCTTCTTAAATACTCTAATATTTTCAGCAGAATATATAGAGTTTGGAGGAATAAAGTTATTAAAATGATATGTCAAGCCAAACAAGTGCACTACAAAAAAGTGCTGGATGAAAACCAAAATAACCTGAAAGCAATCTGGAAAGTGTTTACAGAGTTTGGTGCAGGCAAATGTAAGATTAAAACTGAAATGTTATCCCTCAATCATGAGGACATTTATACCAATAATCCAACTGACATCTCAAATATTTTTAATGACTTTTTCATTCAAATTGCTGAAAAACTTAAAAGAACCCAGAACTTCATCTGATCATCTTGAACTCAAACATTTTTGTGCTAAAAACTACCAAACAATATAAAGTTTGAAATTCCTGAAATGAGTCCAGAATTTGTGTTGAAATATATTAAAAAAATGGATGACTGTAAAGCTACAGGACTTGATATGATTGGACTAAGGCTACTAAAGGTAGCTGCACCTGCAATTGTCGAGAGTATAGCTTTCATTTGCAATGAAAGTATTAGGTCTAATAAATTTCCACAAACATGGAAAACTGCCAAGGTTACACCATTGCATAAAGCAGGAACAAAAGATGATGTTAATAACTACAGACCCATCTCTATCCTTCCTTATCTCTCCAAATTACTAGAAAAACATGTACATGACTTCTTTTCTCAACTATTTGAACACTTATGATCTTGTTCATGATAATCAGTCTGGCTTTCGACAGAATCACTCCCGTGAAACTGCACTTGTATCTTTGATTGATAAATGGCTGAAAATATTAGATAAGGAGAAATGGTAGGCACTATTATGGTTGATTTTCGTAAAGCTTTTGATCTTGTAGACCATGAAATTTTGCTTGAAAAACTAAAAATCTATCAATGCAGTGAAAACTCCCTAAACTGTTTACTTCTTATGTAACCGATAGAGTGCAAAAAGTATCTTTAAATGGTCAACTTTCTGAAAGTAAAAATATTAATTGTGGAGTACCACAGGGCTCTATCCTTGGACCGCTGTTATTCATTCTTTTTATCAACGACTTACCTCTTAAGATTGGAACTTCAATTTCTTCCACTGACCTCTATGCAGCTGATACTACACTGTCTGAGATGGGTATAACCAAAATGGTACTTACTTAAAATAACTTACAAGATGCTCTCAACAGACTTCAAATATGGTGCAAGGAAAACAGTATGATCATAAATACAGAAAAAACGAAAGCCCTACTAGTTATAACGCAACAAAAATGAGCAGTGCTAGATACTGTATCAACAAACTCCAGGTTATATTTGACAATGTGAGCCTTAATATGACCTCTCAGGATAAAATTCTTAGCGTATTCATAGATAACAATCTTACTATTCACATTAAACATGTTTCAATAAAGGTTAATTCTTATCTTTGGCTACTGAGGAAAATCAAAACATACATTCCTCTTCAGTATAGGGTCATCTTTTATAAAAGTTATATTCAGCCATATCTGGACTATTGTAATGTAATTTGGGGTAATGCCTCTAATTCAAACGTAACAACACTTTTAAGACTACAAAAGAGGGCTTGCCATTTAATTCTAGATCAATGTATAGACAATTTCCAGGATGTAATGAATAATATAAAGATTTTAACAATACATGAAAGAATATTTCTTAGAAAGGCCAGATTGATCTATAAAGTATCCAAAAGCCATTCATGTCTGTCTAAGCAAATTTAAGGTCCATAAGAAGTAAAAATTACATTATACCAAGGCCAAAGAAAGAATTGTTTAAAGAGTTTTCAATATACTGGTCCACTGGTATGGAACAACATTCCCAGTGACATAAGGCAGGCTCTAGCATTTCTTCTTTTCATAATCACTCTCAAATGGATGAAATCTGTAGAAACTTGAACAGTTCTAGTACAATAAATACCACCTGCTTTTCTGTAATTTTGCATCATTTTCACAGTTGCATTTTTCAATGCAGGATGATATTTTATATTTTATATATGTTTATGTATTCACAGATGCCTGTGCATGTGTTCCAGGCTTGATACTTTGACTTTTACAATTACTTAACTATTTAGTGTCAAGCCAGGTTCTTCACATCATGTTGTATATACGGCATATATTGTACATAACAGATAGAAGGCCTCAATGTAGATTAGTTCTGTAACTAACTGAGTTACCTTCTCTAAATAAAGTCTTTATTATTATTATTATTATTATTATTACAAGATATATCAAACAGTCTTAATGTTCTTGGCATTAGGTTGGACATGACACTCCTTTACATCCATCAACCCAGTCAGTCTATCATTATGAACACACACACACACACACACACACACACACACACACACACACACACACACACACACACACACACACACACACACACACACACACACACACACACACACACACACACACACACACACACACACACACACACACACACACACACACACACACACACACACACTGTGCTGTTATGCCATATGTCTATTGTATTATTCATGTTTGCACATGCAGGTTTTGCTTATGGAGACCCAAGACTTTTGCTGTATCCAGTCAACTCGGAGAAGGAGCTCTGTGGATTTGGGAAATACAGGTATTACTAGAAGGTGTAGATTTTAAATCTGGAGGACACAGATTCCCAATGAACAATGTTTTGGACCTATTTAGTTCTAATTGGGTGAAAGTGGAGCTTTTGTACAACAGCTGCTCTAGCTCCACTACAAGGAATTTTTATCTCAGCATTTTACAAGAAATGCAGGGATATTGTCATACAGAGATCATAAAGTACAATTACAGCAATGTATATTTTATAAACATTGAATTGTAGTTTAGTAATGTTTTAGTTTTGCAGTAAAATTATAATTTATATCTAATAAACTTCTAGTCCTTTTGAACTGTAGTCCTCAGGAATAAATAGTTTTAGTGTGAATGGCTAAGGACACAAAAGCGTTTACAGTTAGAACTGTAAATCAGGTTGAAAATAACTGAAAGATTCTAATGCTCTTTTTCTTAATTAAAAAAAATCCTCATTTTCCCCTAGATGTTCTTTTCATTTTTACCTGAATTGGGGGTAGGAAACAGTTATGGGGTTACATCTGATTGCATTAAAATACATCTGTTTCTCAGAGATCTTCATTTTGTCAAATGTTAGGTGTGTAAAAGACATTTTCTGTTTCATCAGCACATGTGCTGTAAGGGTGAAAATTGAACTTTTTGGGGGCTTTTTTGTGGTTGTTGGCCGAAGATTTTTGTGTCCTAGTTAGTATGCTGCCCCTTTTTAAGTCCAAGTCTCAAACATATCTTCCTATTTGCACAGATTCATCTGACCAACTTGTAGTTCAGACCAATCTGCTTTAGATATAGGGGTAAATGATCTAAAAGTCAGACATAAACTCTGGTTCCAAAACTGATAATTTTTTGCCTAAAACAAATCTGGTCACAACAGTTATGTTTTTTCAGCTGTATTTTTTACACAAGTAGAAAGACTACATTTTTTTTACTACATCTTTCTTCTTTTCTGTAATACCACTTACTTTAGTGTATCATGAATGCCATTGATGTTACAGAGCTTGGAAGTAGGTTACTACCTCATGATGAGCTTGGAAGTAGGTTGCTACCTCATGATGTGCAAATGTGACATTGGTCAGGGACAGGGGGTGACTAGGACACCCCAGCAAATGGGAGTGTTTGCCTCCACATCCAAACAATCATTATCTTCCTTAAGTTTGTATTCTATCAGAAGTGAAGGTGACCCTCTGCGGGAATCCAGTCTATATGATCTCAAAACCACAGAGAGCCCAATGAGTCTATATGAGAGCAATGAGTCTATAGAGCCCAATGAGTCTATAGAGCCCAATGAGTCTATACGAGAGCAAGTCTATAGAGCCCAATGAGTCTATAGAGCAATGAGTCTATAGAGCCCAATGAGTCTATAGAGCCCAATGAGTCTATAGAGACCAATGAGTCTATACGAGAGCGATGAGTCTATAGAGCCCAATGAGTCTATAGAGCCCAATGAGTCTATACGAGAGCGATGAGTCTATAGAGCCCAATGAGTCTATAGAGCCCAATGAGTCTGTAGAGCCCAATGAGTCTATAGAGCCCAATGAGTCTATACGAGAGTGCATCAGTAGTCTTGTCCAGCTCTTCTACACACTTGTCAGGAGAAATGAGGCTTTGAACAAAATGAGAAAACTGGAAGAATCAGCTACAGAATGCCCAGAAGCGAAGTGTTTGCTACTACCATCCCAATCAGTTCCACTTTATAAAGAAGCAAGAAAACTTCTTTCCAGATTGGTGAAATTAATAAGGTGTCTGACTTGCCTCAAGAGTGTGACCTTAAAAGGCAAATTGTTCAAGGATTAGAAATCAATTTACGCCTGAGATTCACTAATTCTCCCGATTTCGTCAGTGCTTGGAACACCATCCTCTGAGAAGCCTCAACACTAAGAGGACACTGTACCAAACGCATGTCATCTATTTACTCACCTGCATGAAATATATGTGAGACTAACAGGGAATTCCAAGTGAAAATAAAAAGGCACTTGAGGGATATCCATAATCATATAGATTTCCTGGTGTCAAAGCATTTTATCTAACCACAACATTGTGTTAAATATCAGATAATAGAAATTAGTAAATCTGATGCAGAGCTCTCTAGTAGCACTATTTTTAGACAGAGAACTTCATTGGCTATACCGGTTACATACTCTACAACCTTTAGGTATTATCATCTTGGTCTAAATGGGAGTACAGGCATTTTTAACTTAATTTATCATTATTTTCCCTCCCATGCAAACTAGGATGTTTTGGCCTCATAGTCATTATGCTGGAATATTCCACTCTTCTGAGATAATCTACCCTCAAAATGCTGCCCCAGCTACAGATTGCATCACAAATTATGATACAGTCACTCTGCTACACAACTGCCGCACAGCAAAATGAATTACCAATGTGTGTATTGCGATGCCAAATTTAAACATTGCCATTCTTTAGCAAGATCACACATCTGAATATCTTGCAGTGACTGCAGAAAATCTTAAAAAGAAAAGAAAATCGATCTCTTCATAAACTGAAGTGCTCTTCGTCTGATATAAACTCTAATGCCATCAAAGTATACCATGTTTTAACTAAGGTAACCCAATACAATAAAAGTATAGAAAGTTTTGAGTAAGGTCACCTTTAGTCATGTAAAAAAGTATAACTCACTGTAATGCCATCAAAGTGTACCATGTGTTGAGTAGGTCACTTTAACTATAGTTAGGTTTAAATAAACATACAAAGAAAAGAGGGATCCATGGCTGTACCTACGTTATGTAATAGGGATCCATGGCTGTACCTATGTGATATAATAGGGATCCATGGCTGTACCTATGTGATATAATAGGGATCCATGGCTGTACCTATGTGATATAATAGGGATCCATGGCTGTACCTATGTGATATAATAGGGATCCATGGCTGTACCTATGTGATATAATAGGGATCCATGGCTGTACCTATGTGATATAATAGGGATCCATGGCTGTACCTATGTGATATAATAGGGATCCATGGCTGTACCTATGTGATATAATAGGGATCCATGGCTGTACCTATGTTATATAATAGACTGCAATAAACTGAGAGGAGAGTTATATGGAGTTGTCATGCCAGTTTTAAATAAATAAATTTAATTTTGAATATTCAGATACAAGCTGTACATTTCCTTTACAGGGCTAAACCTAACCTGTTCTTCTTTGATCTTGTCACATGCGGTAGGATGGGACCAGGAGTGTTTGTCGATGGCTGCCCTACACCCCAGGTGAGAATTTGAAACAAAATAATTCCAGCATGTGTTAATACACTTCTTTGGAGACAGACCTGTTAGTTTTGGGGAACAGGTTTAGTCTTTCCTGTCTCCAGAATGTGTGTTGGGAGACTGTTTATACACAGGATGACAAAATTACGCAGTTTTAACTTTATGTTATATTCAGGAAGTAGTTTTTTGCTCTACTGGTCACAGACAAATGGAGCTTATGGAATGGCATGCTATTCATTATATGTCCGTCTGCTACCACAAGTTTGTTATCACTGCTTTCCTAAACTAATTGGAGGGTTGATTAAATATTATGGGTTCAGTCTTGCCTACTTCATTTTGGGTAGAGTTATGTCCCTTGTCAAGCGAATTCTTGTCTTTACATCAAAGCCTGTATTATGGCTTGCAGTCAGCATAACTCAAGAACCACTCAACATATTCTGATGGAATTTGATAAGAACATTGTCTCTTAGATCTACACGTGCATCTAATGGGTTATGTCTTGTCAACTCCACACTCCATTGTGGACAGAGTTATGGCCCTTGTGAAGCAGCTTCATATCTTTACATGGAATGATGCTTGTAACTAACATAGTATGAGAATCATTCATCATATTGTAATGTAATTTGATGTGAGCATCATTTATTTGATCTAGATATGCCATTAATGGTTTTTGTCACATTTACTTCATGTTCAACAGAGTTATTGTCCTTGTCAATGAACTTATTGCTTGCATTGCTGAGATCTTAGCATTGGATTTTAAGTAATACACATCATCTTTTGAGGAGTCATGTTCACTGAATGCCCATCTCCTTCTAACTTCCCTCTGTTTAAGGCCCTTCAGAAAAAGTTATAAGGCCCTTTGTGATGCACCCATCATTTATAGTTCTGGACCCTTTGTGATACACCCAGCACTTATAGCTCTAGTCTGGGCCCTTTGTGATGCACCCAGCATTTATAGCTCTTGTCACATCTGGACATTTTCTAATAGACATGTCATTAGTAAAAAAGCAAATTAGGTCTTTGAAACTTTTCAGTGCAGCCAAATTTCAGTTTTTTAAGTATTGAAGCTAACACGCAAAATAATTATTTAAGCCATAGCTATGGAAATCATTGAGTGTTATAGAGCATTTGAGTGATTCATGTTTTATCTAATTCTTACAGTAATTTTACAGGATTGAATTTTCTTTCAGGTTTGTGTATCAGAGTGTCCGTCAAGTTATTTTGTCTTTGTGGATAACAAAGTAACACCAAACATTGATGGGCAGTACTGCAAACCAGGAACTGATACAAACACAGTAAGTTGTCTGCAATTGATCTTTCAACAACAACAGTTAGCTATGGTTAATCAGTGATAACTGCACTGATGGGCATTCCAATTGCTAAACACCTGTACAACCTTGTATATTGACTTATGAGCACGGAAACTATCAGACTGAGCAGAGAGAACTCTAGCTGACAGTTTGATAGATTTTACAATTTATAATACCTTCAAATAAAACACAGTTTCAACTAGCCATTCAGCACTTGACATTAATTTTTAAGACCACTTGCCAATTCAGGCAAGTTCTCAAAGAACCACTTTTCCTGGGCACTTTTACTGGCCTTGACCTAGTTTGGATGAAAATGAAAATGAAATAAATTGTATCAAAATTAACTGATACATTATTGAATTAATAAGGGAGACAAACCCAAAATGTATTTTAAAAATTGTACTTGTATCTGCTTTTTGAATATATATTATCAAGATAACTTGTAAGTACTGATGAACTGAATTTTGTAAGGAGGTATAACAGTGAAATTAGCCTTAACCTTTATGACCTTATATGTTTTTGTTTTATTTAGAAGAAAGCATTTGATTGTTTATCATGGTCATTTATGGGTAAAGTATTAGGTTTGTTTCTAATTTTAGCACTGATTTTAAACACCAGATTTACTTGTTCCGTAATAATATTGAATCCAGGATGATAGTGAATGGACAGTGGTTTAAAATAAAAAGAGTTGTAGACAGGGTGTATGTGATGACACTTCACTTGCTCCAGATGGATCTAAACATCCTCTGAAATCTGCATTAGATCTTGCATATCAATTTTCTACTTTTTCTGGACTCATTGTAAATATTAAAAAGACCAAAGCCATATGATTTGTGGATCTTTCAAATTACTTTTCTTAGGAATAAAATTCTCCTTGAATATGAATTATATGATGAGGTTAAATTATAGCCATAAAATTAGGGAAACAAAAAAAACTTATTCTTCAGTTGTCAGTTAGATGAATTACCCCATTAAAAAACAAATGATTCTTGGAATTATCAATATTACTTATTTATTAACAGCACTACCCAAATTGTCATAAGTCTTATTGGAAGACCACAGTTTGCTTTTGTAAAAGTTTGTTTGATACTGAGGTAAATACAAAATCCATCCATCCATTAAGCACAAGTTTCTTATTGATTATCTGAAACTGCTTGAAAGATTGCCATGAAACTTTGCACAGACATTCATTCCGTGGTATGTATGGTACTAAATGAAAATGGTGCCACGCAGACATCCAGTATGGCCTTCACGGTGGTCATCTTGAAAATCTTATGACTACTCACTCTGAATGGTGTTTTTATTGAAAGTTTTCTTGTGATGTCTAATTGGTCCTAAATAAAAAATGGTGCCCATCTGAGATAAGTATTTCTCACACATGCGACAGAGAAATCTAGCTGTTTTGCTAACCTTACTTTTCTTATCTCATTCTAGTCATCTCAGACCAGTCGTCTCAGTCAAGGTGTCCACATGCTCAGAACAACTTTAAAAAAAAAGAAACCCTTGTTGTCTTCTGCTGTGCCTGACGTAGTTGTTCTAAAATCAAACAACAACAACAACAGCAAATATATAACAAAAAACATAGTAACTTAAGGTCAATCCATCTTTGAGAACACACCATACAAAAACATTTCGAGAGAGACAAAGACACACATGCACACGATGTCGAGCTTTTTTGGTATTATGCTAGTTCATTCCACACAGCATGGTCAATGTTATCCTATATGCAGGCCTAGCTCAGTACATTTTCAGGTCAGCATCATTAAATGTAGCTAAAGCTACCTAACTAGTTTTAAATAGTTCATGTGAAACAAATTATATACTGTTAGCTACATTTAATGACACTGACCTGAAAATTGACTGTGCTACAGATATGATAAAATTCTCAATGCTGTGTGAAATGAACCATGACAGAAAACACTGATCCATGCACATAAACTATAGACCTATACACTTCATAGCTTCCCAATTCCCTTAACAACTACAGAAAACTTAGTAATAGCCAGAAATGTGTTATGTCAAACATGCTTTATTCTAATTTTGTTAAGCATCTCCATTGTGCCCCAGTTGAATCAAAAATATACCTACAATATTTAATGACAAATAATGCAATTACCAGCCAGAAGGAATCATTTATCTGTCAACACATTAATCCATAAGCAAATTTCACTGTAGCACTTGCCATATTTCCAAGACAGAAAAATAAATTTTCAAAGAATCCGTGAACTTGAAAGTTTAGCACATGGTTATCCGCTAGGGTCCGTATTTGGAGGGTCTTTTATACACGGGTGTAATTTTACATTCAATATTAAGGACAGCACAAGTATGTCTCAAACAGTTTCACCTCCTCCAAAGAAAAGGAGAGTTATATGCGATAGTGACACAGATCTCTAATTACCCATGAATAATCTAATGCAACATGTTTCTCTTCGTTACAGCTTGTACTAAGTATAACTACAGTAGAGCTGAGTATACAGTATCATTTCATTATTTACAATATAACTTTTCAGAAATGGAACTGATGAAAATGAAACAGTTTCTTGTAATAAATATTATTTATTGTTAATTTCACATAACATCCATATATTAAATGTGATAATACCTCATTACTATGCGATGTTTTATGTTGTTATTTTTCTTTGCTCATGCCTATAAACTGTGTACTTCGGATGCAGCGGTCACACCACAGCTCTCATTAACATATTTGTATTAATGAGCTGCATGTAAACATTTGGACGTGAACTATATTACACCTGTGAAGAATTCTTTTTACTTTAAAGGAAAATATTGGGTGAGAAAAATAATCTACGTTGGGGTTTGGACTGAGACAAGGAAATCCCAGTCGTGCGGTTACATTATATGTCTCCCCACGAGGCTTGCCAAATGGGGAGACAAATAATGTAACCCCTTGACTGGGATTTCCTAGTCTCGGTCCAAATTCCAACATAGATTCTAAATGACCACCATAGCAGCCATCTTGAAAATCTTGTTGATCATAATTTGAATTCCTGGAAGAATGTTTTTGGACATTGGAGCATCAGTCTCTTCAGGGGACTCTGGTTTCTAAACAGGGTTTCAAAAAGGAATATCGTATCAGAACAGTTTTGAAAACTTTATTAACAAATTAAGAATTCAGAGTTTTTAGTTTTCCTTGGTGTTTTACATGTGATCAAATCTTATAAAGAAAAACTCAATTTAAATATTGATAGTAATATATAGCCTTTTTTACACCCAGCCATTACCTTGATATTAAGAGATAATAGGGGTAGTAGAGGAATTAAATAAAAAATACAGATTTATGGTGAAAATCAACTGATGTGTAAGGTCAGATAGACTTAAGAATTTAATGGCATGCATGCAAAGAATTGATTAAATATTGTCATATGCTATGTAGTATAACATAATGTAAAAATCTTTGATGGTTGCATTTTAAGATTCTTCATAGAATTTTAGTGACATGTGAAATATAAAATGTGAAAATTTTCATACACTTTATTGATCTTGTAGTAATTCAAATATTGTTCAAACAGTTCATTTATTGCATGATTTGTGTAGATGGTATATAATTTTTGAAAACAGCAGTGCTTTGTAACACACAGGTCAGTGTTTATAAGGAAGTTTTTCTTTGTAAATGGGATTGCTCTGGTGGACTAAGTGGTTAAAGCGTCCACCTAGGATGCAGGAGGTCATTTTTTTTTTCCTCCCTCTGACAAAATACTGGTATTGTCTGAAGTGTTACAAACAAGATAATTCTAAATCACAATTAGTTGAGAAATGTTGCAAAGTTTATTGCAGCCGAGCTCAGAATACTGTATATACTTGCTTATAAATGAGTCCACTGCAGACTGCATAAACATGGATCTGACATCACATGATGCACTGGTAGATCTGGGTCTATGCAATTGGTTGGGAGTAAACAGTAGAACAAGCAAAATAGACCCTAATCTTCCAGGCATTATGTAATGACAAATCAAGGTCTGTGTTGTTTGCATTTGGACCCAACTTGTAAATCAGTATACAGTACTTACGATAGACTTTGCACTCTTGGACTGAAATTCTTTCTTTGTGCTGTGAAAAATATTTAAGTTTAGAAAATCTTCTGTAATAACATAATATAGTAGAAATAAATACTTCTTACTTTGGCATATTTGTGAATAGTGGATTTATTCAGAATTAATTAATTTAAATAATTTGGCTTTGTACTCAAATTATTTCAAATTAACTGCAACACTAAAAGACACATATTTCTCACAGTGCATTACCTCCCTTTGGTTGGATAATACCACTGCCACAAAGCTGTAAATTTGATGGTAAGGCTGTAGACTTTACCAACATTTCTAAATGATAGATTGTACACAATAACCAAAGCAATGCCATTTAATCAAACTGATTTAAGATTTGACTTTTCCCCTGATTAGTTCATTATGCTTACAGCTGACAACTATTTATATGTAAGCAATTGACAGTGTGTATGCTGTACCACATTTAACATCTAATTGTTCTCTTTATTACATCCTGTTATAGACAGTAGACATATTTTATTTTGAGCAGGTTTGCATTGAATAATAAGAAACTCATGATGTGGTGATGATGATGTGAAACCTTCTACTCCTTATGGTGCTTTGGTTATTGTTATCTAAGATACAATCAGGATTATTTTCTTTAACTGCCAGAAATTTTTACTGCTGCCATTGAAGCCAGAATAATCCTCTTAGTCCGTCTTTTATTAGAAACTATTCTTGAAAATATCATTTTATGACACCTGTTTCAAGATTTCCCAACATTTTTGCTCTGTAATTTTCTGCTATTGACCTTATATTAACATTGGCTTCTTCACCAAACAGATCATATCCCATCTCTCTCAGTCAGCAATTTATTGCAAGTCTAGCCCATACATCAAACTTAGTGGTTACATGTCAACACTGACCACGAAGGAATGTACTGCAAAATAAACTACAAAATTTTGCACCATTACAGAAACATTAGAAAGGTAGGGGAGACATTGACTTGGGAGGTAGGGGAGATCCAGTCAATATCTTCATATATTACTGCATGGAGATGATGAACTAAGGTTTACATGACCAAAGGCCTAAATATCTCTAAGGCAACACTATGTTCAGAAAGATTATGAACTGCGAGCAGCATGGTCAAAGTGCGGACTACGATACCAGGTTCTTAATTATCAAGATGTTAATCATATCTTTATGAATGTGTTAAACAGTTTAGTGACCAAGAATTTTTCAGAGTGTGCTCAATTAAAAATATGGCTTTCAAATCAGAAATGTATCATGTATCATGTTTCAAATCAGAAATGTATCATGTATCATGTTTCAAATCAGAAATGTATCATGGAACCTTAGGAATTTATACCTATAGGATAGTTTACATGGAACCCTTGCAGTTGTATCAGACTGCTCCAGTGGCCTAGTGGTCAGAGTGTCCGCCTCGGATGCAGGAGGTCATAGGTTCGAATCCTGGCTGAGTCATATCAAAGACTGATCAAAATGGTACTAACAGCTGCTTCGCTAGGCACTCAGCATTAAGAGGTTAGTGTTAGGACTGGTCAGCCTGGTGTCAGGATAATGTGACTGGGTGGGACATGATGCTACTAGTCAGCGGCTTGATGCCCCAGTGCTAGACCACTATAAACTGCCACACTGCAGACATCATAGCAATATGACTGCAGAATTGTTCAAGCTACTTTAAAAATCCAGATCACACACACACACATACACACACATTTGTATCGATGTGTTAGTTAACATGGGTCAAAAGCAGCATCATTAAATATAAACTAAGCTTATTACATGCAGGAGCAGTGCACAGTCACCTCTTTACTAACTAACAAAAGTGAAATAATTGCTTTGCTCAATTTCAATGCATTTCAAAACTTCATTATGTATTTTTAGGTCATTTGTTTATGTAAAATATGTAAATTTACTGCCTAATTAGAACTCTGATTATTAAAATTATTCAACATTGTTTTTACAGGCTGATCTTGCAACATTAGTTCACAAAGGTGCCTGTCCATCCTACTACATGAAAAGCAAACCATGTAAGTACTGGTTATATATATATATATACCATAGTGGGAGACTTGGTGCTTTATTTATACAGAGTAATAGCTTATTCTTGGTTAGGCAACAAATGTACTGAATTTACCAATATTTTTAGTTTTCATATATGAATTTTCAGAGTGAATCTTATGTTTTGAATGTAATTGCGACATAAATAGTCAATAAATTGACACAAAAGTTGATCGAAAGCTTGTAAATACTATGTTGAAACATTTTGTATTACTCTTTGAACAGAAAAAAGACACATCATTTTAATCTACTCTAAATACAGAAACACTCCATGGCAAAAATAAAAAGTTGGTATATGAATAATTCTACACCTATAAAGGTGGAGTCAGTCCCACTTTTCTGGATATTTGGATAAAATTACAGACACTGTGATGACTTTTGCCCAGAGCTTCCCCAAGGATGGACTCAGAATGCCATTTTATCATCAAACAAACAAAAGACATAACCTCAGCTCATCAGCCAATGAAATCCCTGATCCTGTTTTGGGGAAAATCTCCTTTTGGCATTACAAGAAAATCTGCTTTTTTTTAAAATCAGATCCTTGTATGGCAGGGATCTCCTGAATGCATGAAAGCAGTCTGGTTTATTATCATTATTATTATTATTATTATTATTATTATTATTATTATTATTATTATTATCCAATTTATTATTCAGATTCTTTCCATTTATATTTGCAGATGCCTGAAATAAATATCTAAATAATGTGCTCACTCAGCAAATGTGTATTTCACATGTTGTGAATATAGAATGCATAATTATACAAACAATATCAGTTGTTGTGACCTCCTTTATATATGTAACTTAATGGCATTGTTCATATCCTTGAGTTGCATTCTTTGAACAACAACTTCATGAAAACTGCTGCGGGGCCCCAGGTGGCCAAGTGGTCTAAAGTGCTCACTGTTATGGATCACTGCCATCTCACCTCTTTCTGCGTGAGTTTGAGTCTCAGGCTCAGCCATTGTGGGTATGTGAGAAAGCTTGCCAGTAGCTTCTTGTGGGTTGGTGGTTCTTTCTGTCACTTGCCAATATTCCTTTTGGTGAGTAGTTAAAAAACACCAAGCAATAGCAACATTTTATCTTCCATGCTCCTCTTTGTGACTGTCAGTCGATTTCTGTTCCTCCGGAGAAAGCAGCATTTGAAAGCCATATTTCCTGGGTATCTTAAGCTCATGCTACTACAGACAGCATTCACGCTGGTTCATAAGATGCTTCCAAATCAAAGTCTGTTGTTTTTTCCCTCTGATGATTTGAAGTGGACCACATAGATCAGTGGCAGAACATTATCCATTGACATATCTGATTCTGTATTATTGGAAGTCATATTTACTATCCTGGGAAATTAAGTGCTGCATTACTGGGACACAGTTACAGTAGTCCCCCTCTTGAACGGCACCCCTGACCAGCGGCCACCCGCTTCTTACGGCCAGAATCCCTTGGCACTGAAGTGTTTGTGTTCAAAAGTACCCATCAAGAATGGCCACCCCTCTAACGCGACCAGTGGCCAGCATATTAGTACAAAAATGTAAAATGTTCCCCTCACAAGCGGCCACTTTTTATTTCAAATGTATCCAGAATGAGTAATTAATTCATATCGTGACGTAAGGGTAGTAATCAGATTATTGTCGATACATGTCTCCCAGTGTCAAGCTTCCATTACTGAAAGAAGTGTTGACTAAAGTACATCTAACACTGAGATTAATATTATATCATTGTCTATAAAAGCCGATGTTTACAGGAAATGGGCTCAACAATGTTATGACAGAGTTTTGGGCTGCACACATCTATCGAGTTCTTCTCTTTGGTGATTACAACCAGACATAATTGTCAAGATCATAACAGGGTCAGCATAGATTTTGTGCATTAACACACGCACAGAGAAATTAACCTTGAACAAAACGGTACCAGACAAAGACCGAAAAATCACATGACAACACTTTTATCTCTTTCTTTACGAAGAAGGCATTTCATCCCCCCTACAAAAGTTTCATCTGCGTAATTAAATCGCATACAGTTAGCAACATCTGAATAAATCATTACCAAACATTAACATGTCATCACGTAAACAGAGACGTATTATTTTAGAAGAAAGCAGTTATTCTACTCGACGACATTGGGTGAGGTGGGGAGGGGGACTTGCTGAACAATTTTATGTAGAAAAGACTCGAATAAAACAATTTTATGTTGAAAAGACTCGAATAAACAACATCGTAACCGATAAGGATGTTATTCAGCAGCAGTGGGAAAATGGAGCAAATGGAAAGAGAATTACGTATGTACCAAGATTTAAATGACGTTTTTGAATGGTTTTGCAATATGCATGACAACAATACCCGCTCGCACATCACGCTTACGTGAAGAATAAGAACTACTAATGTATATTCAGTTGAAATAAGTCTATGACTAGAAGAACCTTTTAATAATTAATGTTACTTTTAAATGAAGATATTAAATGCTTTGAAGTATGTAGCTTTCTTACTACGTACATTACATATACTTATCACAAAAAATTTAGTCCCCCTCTGGAAAGGCCACCCATTTTATAAGGCCACTTCCCCAGTGTAGAAGGGGTGGCCGTATAAGAGGGGGACCACTGTAGTATGAACTGTCAGCATTGACTCAGAAGGTGACTTCTGGACTTGATAACTTAGGGGAGATATGGCTTTTAATGGTGGGTACTCTATGCCTTGAAAGCTGTTTTTATAAGTATGCAGTCTTTTTTGAAGAAATTTCTATAGAAAGTATGGGGATTTGGCCAAGTGCTGTTGTGATTAGATTTTAGACAGATGCCAGTGACATGAATGATCACAGACCCACTTAGGTCTCTTGTTAGTAAGGTTATAGAGTGGTAAGCCAAATAATTATAATTAAACAAATTTATCTCAGAAGGTAAGAAATGTTTGACATAAATTTCAAACACTTTCAATATTTTACAAAATGTTTTTTGAGCAAAGATTTCATTATCATCTAAAAACAATGTTCATACAAAATTTTTGATTATATAGCTAGGTATATGTTCTAGTGCTTCATATCAGGAATTTTGACAGTTTTTTTCTATTTAAGTATTAAGGAAAAAAATAAATTTTAGCTCATTTGGCCATAAATCTTTCAAATTTGTCAAAATTATTCCCATTTGCCATCAAATATGGCTGCTAAAATTAGAAAGAAACCTTGAATATGTAAATTTGGCAGAATGCAACTTGCCTTGGGTGCTTTCATTTCTATAAAAATCATCTTCATCCACCAACTGCGATGCAATCCCTTTTGCAAGATTTACAAAAACACATGCTTAGTCTAGCACCAAATGTGGAGATAAATTTGAAAGATATGATGGTATGTTCTGCAATTAACCATCCTTCTTACCTGAAGTAAATTTATCCCACAGGGTATGTTTTTATTTGCAGTCCAAACAAAATACAGGGCTTGTACTGTATTATGAAACAAAATATCAACATTACTGATTTTTCATATCATTATTTCAGTTTTTCACAGGTGTGTACCAACAGTTTTAACAGATCTCTTAGAGAAGGGGGGTAGTATAGCTGATAATATGGCAGATGTAAATACTACAGATATGAAAGATGGAAAGAATAACAGTATTTCGGCCAATAACATCATAGACGGTTTAAAGTAAGTTGACGTTTCAAGTTAGTAATTAACAAAATCTTACTTTCATGTTGTTTATTCTATTATGCATGGCTTGTTGAAGCTGCTTTGATGTGCATGTGTCATGTACTTGATCATAACTATTTCATCTTGACTCACCTGCCACAAATGTTGTGAAAAGTGACATAGTGACTACCATGTCCACCCATTGATTTGTATCTTGTTTTCATTATGGGATCATCATCAATATTTACCCATAAATACATCGCAGGAAAGAAATATCCCATGAGATTCATGGTCAAAGAGTTTGAAGGTCAAGATCACAGTTGTTTTAATTTTGGCATACATCATAAGAAGATCTATTCACTGAGATCAAAAGAAGGTTACTGTTGTGTACTTTCCATTCACTGAGATCAAAAGAAGGTTACTGTTGTGTACTTTCCATTCACTGAGATCAAAAGAAGGTTACTGTTGTGTCCTTTCCATTCACTGAGATCAAAAGAAGGTTACTGTTGTGTACTTTCCATTCACTGAGATCTTTCCTTTCTGTACTTTCCTTTCTCCAGAAAATATAAATTTTGGTTTTGGCATCAAGTACCACGGAAACACATGAGTCACAGCACTATGCAGAGTGTTTGTTAATTTGCTTTTTTCTTTAACTATTTCAAAGTAGGTCAGTGAAACATCTATTTAACTTGTGTGTGACATGTCTTTGTTTTCAAGCAACATGGCCTTATTAAAGGATAACATATTGTTACATGTGCACTCCTTGTTATAGTATGTATGTGTCTCAAAGTATGTATCTGTATGTACGAGTCTGTATAGATGTATGTATGTATGTGTGTATGGATGTCTGTTTGAATGTGTGTATGTGTGTATGTGTCTGTATTGGTGTGTCTGTCTGTATGTGTGTATATATGAGTCTTTATGTATATGTATATGTGTATGTATGTGGCCGTGTATGTGTGCATATATGTATGTGTGTCTGTATGTGTATATGTGTCTGTATATATGTATTTGTCTCTGTATGTATGTATGTATGTATGCATGCATGCTTGCATGTATGTATGTATGTGTCTGTGTATGTATGGATGTGACTGCATGTCTCTATGTATGTGTCTATGTAATTGTGTATTTTGGGTAATAAAATTATGCTTAATATTGCAAGCTTTTTGTTCTTTGAGAAGTTTATCACATGGTCAGTACAGGCATTCTTAAAAGTTCAGAATTCTTAAAATGCAGTCAGTGCTTTTTTTTAATATTCTTTTTGTTCCTGTTTCTTATTTTAGGAAGTTTGGTCAGTTCTTGAAAGCAAAGGAGTATGGAGAGAAGGTGATACAAGATGTGGTTTCAGCTTGGTGGATGATCCTAATGTATGTATATTTTGTAAAAGAGAGAGAGAGAGAGAGCGTTCCAAACTGACACTGGATCTTTTCAAACAGACACTGGATTTAGATGTACAATTGGTCATAACAGACAGGTTTTCATAGCTTCGTTGATGGCAGGGTCAACACTTTGTTAGGCTTCTAGTTTAAATTGTCTTTTTTATGCATTCGTTAAAGCCCATGTGAAATTCTCATCATTATTTGCCTGAATCATTTTGAAGCTAAGACAGTCCATTTAGTGACGTATGTTCACCTCTTTGAACACAAGGTCAGTCATATAAAGGTTGCCTGTGGTTTTTTTATTGACTTGTGTTTCCTAAAACATTTTATGGATTTTGTTGACACTTTGGATGGGTCATAAGGAAGCTTAGACAATTCATTCTGTGACACACTCAATTGACCCTTTGATACTGGGGTCATGGGCAGTCATAGAAAATTTGCTTATATTTCCTATAGAAAATTTGCTTATATTTCCTCAACCCCCTGATCAGTTTTCATCGTACTTAAGATGAATCATGATGACAAATCAGAATTTTCTCCTTCAAATATGTTCCCCTGATCACATTACCATTAGAATATAAGCCTACTACCTCCCAACTACTTCAAAGATGAAAATCGTCGTTTACAATTTCATATAGACAAAGGGCAACAACTCTTGCCCATTACCTCCCATTGCCACTGCCAAGTTTTGTTGGTTTTTAAGTTTCAACTGTTGTATTGAAAAACACACAGATTAACCCCTAAACATTATAAGCTTTTTCTAAAAAAATTATCAGCAGCCACTGCTGAATTTGGAGTTATTGTGGGTATTATAAATTAATTTTACATTTTTTCCAGAAATTTGGATAAATTTGTCATTTATGGACTTGGTTGTTTAAGACTCACTATACTCCTATACCAAAATGGTGAATACACTATCATTGAACAAGTGTTAATGTCTTCACAACTAACTGCACCAGTGTTGCTATTCACAGTTTTGCACACACTGCCTATTGCTTGCTCACCCATTTAGTAATGGGCGTTGTTTTAGCATCTTATTAACATGCTGCATCATTAATTTATACATTCCTTGTATTTTATTTTACATCATCATTTCATTGGAACCTGTTGACAAGTGTAAATAATGCAAGTTCAGAGCAAAGGAAGATGTGCATGAATTATGCTTTTTATGTACTTTGTCACTATCATGGAGCTGGTGCTGTATAAAGTGTTCATTAATTTGTACATTTTTGTTGTGTTTCAATTTAGCTTGTCATTTCAGTGAAACCTGTCAACAAAGTTTAATAATGCAACAAGTTCAAGACAGTAAAAGAGGGTGAAGATGACACAGAATTTTTAAAATTCCTACAAGTATAATTATTTTGGTACCATAGGGGAGTGTACCCTCCATCATAGGCAGACTAGGTGGCATAATATCCCTGCATATCTGAGCATGGCCTTAGAGCCTGTCAGTCAGGATGTATGGGAGTTTTACTGGATTCAGCACTGCATATGTCTTTTGCCATCCAGGTGTCCCCACTTGTGGAATTGATTCATAGACTAACCCAACTGTCACTGATATATGGGGATCTTACTGATAGATCCTTCTGTCTTGAAGGTGATGCATCGTTTTTACGGTGGGGATTTTACTGGAATGTTCATCCAAAATTACAAGCCTTTGGCGATGCTGGTACCAGTTAATGCCAGACTGGATTTTATACAGCTGGCATTCATGCCAAATTTTCACCCAGCAAACCAGCCATCTGTCCATGCAAGGCACATGTAATTGATGGGCACAGACAAATAAAGCAGTAAGACCCATTTTGAAAAGATCACCTTTAATATTCAGTGGCAAGATAGAGGAATTAAACTGACTTGAATGGCCTTTCCATCCATCTCTTTCTTTGGATTTGTGCACTTTGGGGCAGTCCAGTGACAGACCGGTTTGCAACAAGTTGGGATTTTAAGTTGCCCATCTTCATCTCTCCAGTTCCAGACCCAGAAGCTTGGGTTGTGGATACAGTCAAAAAACTGGAAAGGGTTGAGGTCCTTCACCAACCCTTCCACGGTCTAGGTACCTTAAATAATCCAGAAATTATAGAGTCAGAACTGCAAAATGATTTACATAGCTCCCATTAGATGGGACAATCCTCCTAGATCTAGATATGCTGAGGAAGATTCCAGCCAGGTCAGATCTTCTCATGCAACCATGGACATAAATCTTCCACCCCTTCCAGCCAGGTCAAATCTTCTCATGCAACCATGGACATAAATCTTCCACCCCTTCCAGCCAGGTCAAATCTTCTCATGCAACCATGGACATAAATCTTCCACCTCTTCCAGCCAGGTCAAATCTTCTCATGCAACCTTGGACATAAATCTTCCACCCCTTCCAGCCAGGTCAAATCTTCTCATGCAACCATGGACATAAATCTTCCACCCCTTCCAGCCAGGTCAAATCTTCTCATGTAACCATGGACATAAGCCTTCCACCCCTTCCAGCCAGGTCAAATCTTTGCATGCAACCATGGACATAAGTCTTCCACCCCTTCCAGCCAGGTCAAATCTTCTCATGCAACCATGGACATAAATCTTCCACCCCTTCCAGCCAGGTCAAATCTTCTCATGCAACCATGGACATAAATCTTCCACCCCTTCCAGCCAGGTCAAATCTTCTCATGCAACCATGGACATAAGCCTTCCACCCCTTCCAGCCAGGTCAAATCTTCCCATGCAACCATGGATGTAAGTCTTCCACCCCTTCCAGCCAGGTCACATGTTTTCATGCAACCATGGACATAAAGTCTTCCACCCCATCCAGCCAGGTCAAATCTTCTCATGCAACCATGGATATAAGTCTTCCACCCCAGCCGAGAACACCTTGTTCTTCACACATGGTTCTTGACCAAAGAATCTTTGTAAACAAACAATTTAAACCCATTTCAGAGAGAATTTCTGGTGTAAGCTGGAAAGCAGGGTTTCACTCTTCAAACCCTATCTTCTTGGCTGAGGTGAGTCATGCGCTCTTTGTACTCAGAAGTGTCACAAGATCAGAGTTTCCTCATGAAGATTGCAGCTCATGAGATTAGAGCAGTCTCTGTTGTTGTTGTTGCTATTGTTGTTGTTGTAGGGTTTAATGCCATTTTCAGCACAAAATAAGCTATACATGGCGACCAATAGAATTGGTGGAGGAAGAACCCAAGCAGTCTCTGTGTGAGCCTCACGTTCGAGTGCAACATTTTGATCCATAATAGGAACTGTTGACGGGCATGCAGTCAACCTTCTTGAGCTTTTATCTCAGAGATTTAGCTTTGCGGAGACAATTCTGAATCTAGTGGGTCCTGGGTTGGCAGTCCAGATGACCACCGGACCCAGTTAAGAGTCAACACAGCCTATTAGCTTCATATTTTTTGTCAGTGAAATATTTTAGCTAAGAAGGTTTTGATACTCATCTTCTTAACCAGATATATGTCAAAATAATGTCACCTTAGACTGTATTGCTTATCAATTAGAAGAATGGGCTATTGTTCATCGGGGTATCCAGCTATATTTCCCTAAAAGGATACCTGAGGTAAAAGTCGGATCCTCAGCATTTCCTCCTTTGTTACCTATTCACCTAATGTTAATGTGGGAGGGGAATGTATTTGAAGTAGAAAGTAATTTTTTTAAGTAACTTATGTTTCTCCAAGAATACTGATCCAGTCAAATTACTCAGAAACCCTCCCAAATGCCCTACCATGCAAGCATCTGTGTTCACATATCGCTGAAACATCAAGTCTGCAGATGTATTTTATGTTCTATTCAGATATTATTTGAGAGGAAAAACATTTCTTTGGATTATTGAGTGCTAATAGAAAGTGCTAATTGAATTATAATATCATTCTTGAACTATTGTGAATTATTCAACAGAGTTCCCACCAACGCCATTTTGACATCACGATTCCTGGCAAACCAGTACATTTCTGATTCTGAAATTTATATGAAACTTTTCATACTTTTGAGCTTTAGTAGAACTTTTTCAGGATTATTTTGGATTCATTTCATAATACTGCAAGTTTCTTTCACATTTTCATTTATTACTTTGATAATTAAATTATTTGTTAAGTTTTACAAAACTTGTTGAGTTTGCTTCTTTCTGTTACCTAGTTTATGATCATAGAGTTGTAACAGTATTCTCAGAGAAACATAATTTACTTAAAAAGTTTGCTTCCATTTTGTATGCATGCTTAAACTTTTGACCTTCAAGGTCCAGCATTGTTGATATTGTCAGAAAAATGATGGCTATGTCTCTCTTCTCACTAATGTGAGCATGACATATTGTCATTGATAAGAAGCCCAACCACCTCATTTGGACAAAAAGTCCCAGGGAAGCCCCCTGGACTTCTAAAGATTATATACATGCCTGGAATTAGCAAACATTAGTTCATAGAGAACAGGAAGAGCTAGCTTGTTCCCGAAAATTAGGTTATACTGTGCATAAAATCTTTCTTCTTTATTTTGTCATTTTTAAGGCTCTATCAGTCCATTACCTGAGCACATTTATGGTCTAGAAGAGAATTTCTTATAAAGGCATCCCTTGTAACTCACCAAGCTGTTTGGCCAAGTGAGCTTGTGGTATTGCCCAGTTGTGCATTATCCGTTGTGTTTTGTCCCTCAGTCAATAATCGTTATTGTCAGTTTCTTTTAAATAAACACTGGACCAATCTGAATCAAACTATGCACAACGCATTTGTTTATTAACAAGTTTGTGCAAATGATGCTAACTTACCATCAGGTATTTCTGCCATAACTAAAAGTTAAAAAACCTCAAAATAGCTTCTCATAAACCTCTGAACAGATTTAGAACAAATTCTGTTGAAAAATTACTGGCATTAAGGCCTTTCATTTTTGCACCAAAGATGCTAATACATCAACAAATGTGGCAACTAACAATTAAAAAAACCTTCAAATGACTTTGTCTCAAAAATCACTAAACAGAGCTTGACCAGATTTGACAAAAAGTATACTGGCATGAAGGTTCCTTGTGTACCAATGATGGTGATCTGTCATCAAGCTTGGCCACTAAAAATAGAAAAACTTTTAAACACCTGTTTTCAGAAACAAGTGAGCAGAATTTCATCAAATGTGACTGAAGGTATTAAGGTTTTTCAGTTCTGTACAAAGGATGCCAATCTGCCATCCAGTATTGGTGCTGTTACTAAAATTAGAAAACATTAAAATGACATATAAAAACTTTTCAATGGAACTTTACAAAATTTGACAGATACTACCCTGGCATGAAGGTGTTCCAAGTTTATATAAATGATGTTAATCTACCTTCAGATAGATTTGCTGTTGTTAGTATAAAAAAAAACCTTTAAGCAACTTCATTTCAGAAACAGATGAAGAGAATTCAACCATACTTGACAGAAAGCAAATCTGTAGAAATGATGCTGATCTGCCATATAGCATGGCTGCTGTTACAAAAAATAGTTAAACCTTCAAACAACTTATCAAAGAACTGCTCAACATTATTTGGCAAAATTTGACTTAGCATCCTGACATAGAGGCCAGTTTGTACCACCAACAAGGGATTATAGGTGGCCTAGTAGTCCAAGGTACAGATCACTCACACATCTCATCTGTCTGCACAAGTTCATGTCTCAATTTAACCAGTGTGAAAATGAGAGAAAACTTGCCAGTAGCTTCCTGTGGGTTGGTGGTTCTTTGTGGGTTCTTCATCCATAAAATATTTTTACCACTATGCATAGCCTATTATGTGTTGAAAAATGACATTTAACCCCATAAAACCAAAAACCAAATGTACAGTCTGCACTTATTGAACTTTGTGGATGGCTTGCACTTGGGTTAAGGAAAGGTCTCCATCACTATGACTGAAAATAGAAAAATTATTTCTGCAAAAACAATTGTACCAAAAGTCAAAGGTCCAGGTCACTGACTGAAAGAAGCAAATGGCTTCAGCACACTAAATATAATTTGCCACAATGTACCATTACCAGACATTATAGATAGATTGCACTTAGAATAGGAAGAACCATATTTTGGGATCAAGATATCAGTGGTCAAGGCCACTATGACTGAAAGAAAAAAAGTTTCCATACAGTTCTCCATTATGTACTAGTACCCAACATTGCGTGCATATGGGTTAAGGAAGAATAAAATAAATTTAAGGGTCAAGAGTTCAGAGGTCAGGGTCACTGACTGAAAGAAGAAGAATGATTTCTGCACTGTAGCACTAGTTCTACATCATATACTTGGATAAGCTTGTGGATGGCTTACACTTGGGGTAAGAAAAAATGTGGGTCAAAAGGTCAAGGTTACAGAGGTTTTTTTGAAAATGAAACAATGGTTTCCACATATTAACAATAGTTTTTACTACATCATGGACTTGGATGAAACTTTGTGGATAGGGTAAGGAAGAAACACTTCTATGGGGTTTAAAAGTGTTAAAGTGAAGTAAAATGGTGTTTATGCAAATTTAAATTATAACATAGAATAATCAAAACACAGTGGGTGTATAATTTGCCATTTATCATGCTCTTTTCTTTTACATATTATGTGGATTTGTTATCAAATAAGGCCGCTGTTACTAGAAAAAAGATAAACCTTCAAATGAATTTTTTCTCAAAAAGCTTTTAACAGAATTTTCCCAAATTTGATTGAAAGCATTCTGGCATGAAAATCTTTCAAGTTTGTTGTTGTTGTTGTTGTTGTTGTTGTTGTTTTTGTAGGGCTTAACACCATTTTTCAGCACAAGATAGGCTATACATGGTGGCCAGTATAAATGGTGGAGGAAGAACCCAGGAAATCCTCGGAAAGAACCACTGACTCACGAGAAGCTTCTGGCAAGCTTTCTTACATACCCACATTGGCCAAATCCGAGACTCGAACCCATACAGACAGAGATAAGATGGCAGTGATCTGAACAGATATGTCTGCTATTAGTACAGATAGCAAAATCTTTAAAATCTGATAGAGAGCATCCAGTCATGAAGGATTTTGTCTTCGATTTCATGCAGCTGGTGCTAGTCTGTCACCAGATATGTTTACTGATACTTAAAATGGGAAAACCTTTAAATATCTGCAAGTATCACTCTCACAGATTGACCATCTGTCCTTGCATTTAGCTTTTCGGCAGATGCCATCCAGGTGGGCAGTCTCAGATGCACTTGGGTCTCTTGTTTTACTTGACTAAACCACTAAAGGTTAAAGTCTTCTCCAGCCTAATGTAGATGTGTAAGGCTTAAGCATATCCCAGTTTGTGCATCAATGGTGTGAAATGTAGATGTGTAAGGCTTAAGCATATCCCAGTGTGTGCATCAATGGTGTGAAATGTTGATGTGTAAGGCTTAAGCATATCCCAGTTTGTGCACCAATGGTGTGAAATGTTGATGTGTAAGGCTTAAGCATATCCCGGTTTGTGCATCAGTGGTGTGAAATGTAGATGTGTAAGGCTTAAGCATATCCCAGTTTGTGCATCAATGGTGTGAAATGTTGATGTGTAAGGCTTAAGCATATCCCAGTTTGTGCATCAATGGTGTGAAATAACTGAGGGTACCTTACTCACCCTGAATTGTTGTTGTTGTTGTTGTTATAGGGTTTAACGCCATTTTTCAGCACAAGATAGGCTATACATGGCGGCCAGTATTAATGGTGGAAGAACCCTGGAAAACCCCGAGAAGAACCACCGACCCACAAGAAGCTACTGGCAGGCTTTCTCACGTACCCACATTAGCCGAGCCGGACTCAAACTCACGCAGACAGAGGTGAGATGGCAGTGATCCGTAACGATCAGCGCTTTAGACCACTCGGCCACTCGGGGCCCCCCCTGAATTGTATGTCAGTCCATTGCTGGTTCAATTACATTCGAAGCTTTCCAGTGATAGATGGTTCTTCCTTCATCAAATATACTGGATCCCAGTTCAGTGGTGTGAAGTAAATGAAAGTACTCGCCCTGAGTTGGATGTCAGTACATTTGCAGGTTCAATTATATCCAAAGTTCCCTGTGTGTAGGTGGGTCTTTCCAGGTTCTTCCTCCACTGGCCACTATGTACATCATATGCTGGAAAATGGCATTAAAACCCACTAAATCAACTGTATCAAGATCAACTGGAACAGATGATGTTAAGGGGAAAAAGCACTGGCCCAAGTGGGACTCAACCTCAAAACCTTCAGATAATATACAGTGCCTATGCCATGTAACCATGCTGCCCATAGCTGGCTGTAGGGCCAAGTCCTCTGTCCATTATAAGACATATTTCATCAGTCAACATTTGATATTTTTAAGATCTATAAAACCACCAATGTATTTTTAGCAAAATTTGGAAATGAGAATTCTGGTATGGAGGGCCTGAAACTTCATAGAAGTGATTCTGATCTGCATCTAAAATATTGCTGCCATTACAGTAAAAACTGTTATGAGCGACCACCTGTCATTTCCGACCACAATTGTAATGCACAGATCGATTTTATTATATAAATGCTCTATCATGAGCGACCACCTGCTGAATGTGACAAGCAACCACAATGTCTTGGCAAAATATGCATTTTGACACCGCTATGAACGACTGCATTGCAAGAACGGGGATAAACTCCACCAACCTTTGTTTAATCCAATGACTGCATATACGTTTTATGAAAAAAAAAAGAAGCTGGCTACTGGTATATGAAATGTTTTGGGTATGCTTATAGTGTTTCATATTTTCTATTTTAAACCAGACTAAAGTACCTGTAGAGTATTCAGCACTTAGCCTGGTTCCTGGCCTTGTTTCAGCCGGACCATCATAGCTATCGCCGATATTTACAAGTGGGACCCAGCATCCAGCTCTATGAATGACTGTATTGCTAGAACAGAGACAGACACCACTGACTTTTATGTAATCATTTGTAGCAACGATTGCTAGAATAGTCAAGATTGTTCTGATCAAAAACACGCATGAAGAAAACAACAATAACAAAAAAAAATGGATTCTGGCTACTACCGGTTTGTATGAAGTGACAGATGATCCAATCTGTATACCGGCTAATGTACATGTCACGAATTTGCCATTGTAGTGCCAAAATTAAGGTATTGGTCATGTATATTGTTTGTCATTAGAGTTAATCCATATTGCCCTGGGGATGAATAAGGTCTTTGTCTATTAAACCAGCATGTGAGAATCATTTGAGGGATTTGATTGAATGTGTTAAAGGCTTGTGATGTTTATTGTTACAGTAATTACATCCCAGTCACCAAGCCGTTGTATATTCAAGCTGGTGCGACCGGGTTGCACACTTTGTTTATAGAGTTAACTTTTGTCTTTGAGTAAATGATTTTGTTTCTGGATGAGATAACTGTTTCTTTTTATTTCATTAATTTATTTCATTAATTGTTAGATATGAAATGCACATGTATAGATTTGTCATATTTTCTCAAAGTCTAGTCAAAACTGTCTTTACAATCGATATTACAACTGGGCACTCAAAATGTTAACACCTAGTAACTTAATAACAATGGAAGAATCTCCAACTAAACGAGACAAATTTTAATGCTGGAGAAAATATTTATTGTAACTGAAAAAAAAAAAATTTGGGGTGCTATAAAGGAAAAGGAATAAGTCATATTTCATATGCTAATACATGTACATGTGATCTTCAAATGTAAATGTGATGTCATGTTTAATGATAGAAGTATATCTTTATTGCTATATAATTTTGTTTTCAGATGAATGCATACAGTAGTTTAGCAAGAACTATTAATACAGAATAGAATATATGTACAGTGATTGTGGTTATTTTTCTTCAAATTGTTCTGAAACTGGACCTTGGAAACTCGTCTTTTTGTACAAACCTGTTATGAGAGACCACCTGTCTTGAGAGACCGTTTTTTGCTCTGCAGAAGGGGCAGTCTCTTATAACAGGTTTTACTGTACTAAAAAAGAAAAACATAAAAAACACTTTTTACTTAAGAACCACTAAATAAACTTTTACAGAAAGCTTTCTTGCATGGAGTTCTTTCAGATTCAAACAAATTATTCCAATCTGCGACCAAGTGTGGTCACCATAGCTAAAAACACAGAAACCTTTAAATCACTTCTAAAAAAAACACTTATGAATTTGACCAAATTTTTCACAAAGCAGCATTGCATAAAGGCTTTTCAGTTTTATACAGTTGATGTTAAACTGCTGTCAAAAATCAACAATGTAACTAAAATTAAAAAGTTATTCAGCAAGTACTTTTATAACCCTCAACTGTATTTCACCAAATGTAGCATAAGCATTCCAGCATCATGGCCTTTCTTTGTCTTTACAAATAATTCAGATCCACCATCTAGTACAACCATTTGTATGAAAAATAGTTAAACCTTTAAATGGTGACTTCCAAAAGAATCACTTGACTGATTTTAAAGAAATGAATTGAAAGTATCCTTGTATCAGAGTGTTTTAGCTTGTACAGGTCCTTATTCAGGTATGACAACCATTATTTAGAATCGACAAAACACTGTTTAAGAGTAAAATTTGACAGATAGCATTATACTAATCCAGATTGCCCACTGACAACCAGTCTAACTACCTTTAGCTATTAGGCCAATATCAAGCAGCTGAGCAATCAGAGACCGACTTTGGCCTTATTTTTGTTTTAGCATGCTTCAGATTGCATTCTGTTTAATATTTTAATACAAGTAAAAATAAAAAAGCAATGTAGAAATTTTAATACTAAGCATGAAACTTACTTGTTGAATATAAAAGTAATTAGACTAAGTATTTGTCTTCTGACCAAAACTCCTAAACGATTTCTTATATTGAATGTCTCTATCACAGGTTAGGGACTTTATCACATAAGTGGGGGGGTCAAGGACTTTATCACACAAGTGGTGCATTGGGGACTTTATCACACAAGTGGGTGGGTCAGGACTTTATCACACAAGTGGTGGGTCAGGGACTTTATCACACAAGTGGTGGGTCAGGGACTTTATCACACAAGTGGGGGTCAGGGACTTTATCACACAAGTGGGGGATGAGGGACTTATCACACAAGTGGTGGTTCAGGGACTTTATCACACAAGTGAGGGGTCAGGGGTTTTATCACTCAAGTCGAGTGATTGTGGCATTATAGTCAACATGTAAAATTTATAATGTGTGATAATGTTATGGTAGCTATCTTCATGCAGCTTGCCTCACTTTTAGACATTGATGTTAGCTGCATATCAGAACTAGTATAAAGTTATCTGTTTTTCATTTCACAGAAGATTCCTCATTATAAAGTCCTCTGTTTTTTATTTCACAGAATTCCTCATTGTAAAGTCCTCTGTTTTTCATTTCACAGAGGACTCTTTAGTGTAAAGTCCTCTGTTTTTCATTTCACAGAGGATTCCTTATTGTGAAGTCCTCTGATTTTATTTCACAGAGGATTCCTCATTGTAAAGTCCTCTGTTTTTCATTTCACAGAGGACTCCTCCTTGCCTGCTTTGTATGTCTGATCTGGATCATTTTGATGAGATGGATTGCAGGGATCATGGTTTGGTTTGCTATCTTTGCTTTCATCGGAATTTTTGCATTTTGTAAGTACATGATAACAAAATGTTTTTTATTTCTAATGAAGAATATTAAGGTGCATAAATTAACTTTGCACTTGAAAGTCAGTATTGTATATACTCATGTCTAAGTTGAATCTGACTGCAAGGTGCATAGATCCTGATCTGTCATCACATAGTATACTAGCAGATATGGGTCTTTGCTGTTGTTAGGACTAATCAGTATAACAAACAACATAGACCCTGATCTGTCATTGCATAAGATTCTGGAAGATCTGGGTCCATGCAGTTTGCATACACCTTCTCATCCAGTTGATGAAATATAAAAAGCTTTGTTGCAATAATACATTAGTGTTTTTGACAATATATTCAGTTACATTTAAGTAACAGATCTTTGGTTTAAACCAATGGCTGTTAAAAAATCTGCTACCTGATATGCTTGCTGTCTGGTCATGCAGCCGTTTTAGTAAGTCAGTCTGGTAAGTTTAGCCCAACATTACTGAAACCCCAGTTTTATATCTTTTCTTTTCTTCATTCTTTGACCAAAAATAATGGAGAAAAAACCCCCAATACTTTGCAGAGAATATATAATTTTAGGATACACAGTTGAATACAGGCTCAATATACCATTTTAATAAAAAGAAAGGACAAAACCTTGTCTACCTGACAGTATTAAGGAAGAGGGAAGGAAGGAAGGTCATCTCTCTTCTATTCAACCAACGTCAGAAGGTCATTCTCTCTCTCTCTCTCTCTCTCTCTCTCTCTCTCTCTCTCTCTCTCTCTCCTATTTAGTAAATGTCAGTTTCCTGTTTCTTAAATATTCACTTTGTTTGTGTGTCATTTTTGTCAATTTATAATTTAATGATAATTTCTTTATTTCAGGCAGTTACCATAGCATCACAAAGTATTTGAATACTAAAGATACAGAGCAAGAATTCTATATCTCTATGGCTGTCATACAGTTCTCCTTTAAACAGGCTAAATTCTGGCTGGCTGTTGGTAAGTAGCTGACTAGATATCATGCACATTTCATTGCCACAACCTTCACCTTCAAACAGGATTATATCCCCAAAAATGTTACCATCCATTTTAAATGGATTTTTTCTTTGATCTTTTAAATCCTTGGTTTTAACTTGCATCTTCTAGCATCTGATATTTGCATTTATTTCGAAGGCTTTATTTCTCCTTCAGATACATTCCCCAGCCACATTAACATTAGGGATATAAGCCTGCTACCTTGCGAATCCAGCCCTACCAAAAAGATGAAAATCATCTTTTTCTATGTCATATGAACAAAGGGCAATAACCCTTGTCCATTACCTCCTCATGCCACCACCAGCTGTAGCTAGTTTTTAAGCTTCACTACTGTACTGATAACAATGTATATTATACCTACAACAATCCAACAGTCCAAGCCACCTTAGTGTTAAAATTGGACCATCCAACTTTAAATTTGGATTTATTGTGTTGGACAAGCATTCTTCTTCAGGTTGTATACATCAGTGGTCGGCAACCTTTTGATAATAATGTGCCAAAGTAGGATTTCTAATTCATTCAGCATTCCAACAACCTATATTCCTATAAGTCTATCTGCTCTACCATATTTTTATACATTATATAAGTACTCGTATATGTGAAACTACTATTAAAACGAATAAATTTGATCTTGAATTTATTATATTAATGTTTAATTAAAGAAATTGAACATAAAAACTTCAATTGAATGTAATTAATCTGTATCTCAATTTATGTAGGCCTTGTCCTTGCATGTTCTAGGCTAATTGTTCAATATCAGATACATATTTGGTCACTTTCAGCTTCACACAGGCTTCTGAGTGTTCGGGTGTTAGGCGACTTCTTTGTGGACTTAAAACAGTTTTCATGTGAGAGAAAATCTATTCACAAGTAAAAGTTGAACCAAAAGCTGAAGGTAGAGCAAATGCAACTTTCTTCAAACAGATGAATGCTTCAGGGAGGGATGTCCAGCAGTTGGGAATAGCAGCTGACTTTTCTAAGCAGTTTCCTTCCAGAGATTTCCGCAGTTCGGCAAATTTTGATGTCCATAATTCTGATGTCTTAAATTCAACATGCTGCTTTTCAAAATCATCAATATCCATCCACCTAAAAAGATCCAGATCGAATTGGGTAGTAGTCAGATCAAGCAAGTCAGGCTTGATGAGGTATGAAAATATGGGTCCATAAATTTGAAAGTCTTGACTTTGTTTAGCAAACTCCATTTTGAGTGCTTCAATGTACTTCTGAAGCTCATCTATATTCACTGTAAATCGATCTGAATGAGCCTTCACATTTGGGAAGTACTTGAATGTTTTGGCATTGATATCACGGCAAAATATGTCCAGTTTCAACGCAAATCCTTTCCAGTAGCCAAAAAGTTCAAGTACTGTTTGACCCAGTCCTTGTAAATGCAAGTTCAACTCATTTAAATGTGTCATTATGTCTGTCAGAAACATCAGCTTCAACAGCCAGTCCTCATCATTCATTTCCGGAAAATGTTGTTCTTTTTCATCAAGAAACACCTTAATTGCTTCCAGACAAGAAACGAATCTATTCAAGACTTTACCTCGACTAAGCCAGCGAACATTGCTGTACAACAGGAGATCTGCATATTCACTCTCAATTTCTTGTAGAAGAGACTTGAATTGCCTGTGAATCAGTGAAGAGCAGGGAACTATAAAGTTGACTATCTTAACAACAGTTGCCATCACAGAGTGCAAGTCCAATGATGAGATCTTTGCACACAAACTCTCCTGGTGTATAATGCAATGGAAGTTTAATAGTCGACGTCCAACGTAATTCTCAAGAAGTGTAACAAATCCTTTCTTTTTGCCAACCATCGCAGCAGCACCATCAGTTGTTACACAGAATAATTTATTCAACTCGATGTTCTGATTTTTGAAATAGCTTACGAATGCAGTTAGAATGTCCTCTGCTTTGGTTGTATCATGAAGAGCTAACAAGCAACACAACTCTTCATAAATACGATTATTTTCACAATATCGTGCGACTACAGCTAGGAGTGGCAAGTCATTCAAGTCAACGCTTTCATCAAGAGTGACACTAAATACAATAGCTTGATTTAATCCAGTCGTTTGTTTAACTGTTAAATTTTCAGCCAAATCAGTTATGCACCTCTCAGTTGATCCTGTGGAAGCTGGTATTTCTCGAATCCGAGACAGTATAGTTTCTTTATTTGGTAAATGACTGAACAGAATTTCAGCACTACTCAAAAAAGTTTCTTTGATGTACTCTCCATCTGTAAAAGGTTTGCCTTTCGAAGCCACACACTGAGCAATTTTGTAACTACATTCATTAGTTTTATTCTTCATTCCAACTGCTTGACTCAAAATACCAGTTTGTTTCTTGAAACTAGAAATGACCCTTTTGATGGCTTCACTTTTCTCTTCAGAGGTTTTAAACATGGATTGATGTTTGGTTTCATAGTGTCTTTGTACATTAGACGTACGACACACAACACTTTCACAACAGAAAGCACAAATAGCACGATCCTTTTGTTGTATAAATCCATATTCTTTTGTCCAATTTTCTTGAAATGGGCGTTGATCAAGTTTTTGCTTTTTTTCGGCCATTTTAGGGGTACTGTATTTAATACAAGAACATAAGAAATAGCAATAAAACTATAAATGTTTAACACGTTGGCCGCGTCCTTCAGTAGCGGAAGCATGCAGTGACTGGTGTAGCACCTTCGATGCAACACTAATATAGCCTGCTGCTGGCCAGTGAAAGCGGACATGTGGCGACACCTAGTTAATGCAAGAAATAATACAGAGTTATTCCAAGAAAATGATATGGCGCCATCCAGTGCACGTAGCAGCCATTATGCTGACATACGTTGTTTTGAGCTGCATTAAAAAAAAATCTTTTTTTCCACTTATTACCTTTTGGGGGGGTCTTATGCGTGCCATTGAAAATCGCTCTGCGTGCCAAGTCTGGCACGCGTGCTGTAGGTTGCCGACCCCTGGTATACATTATTTTGAATTTTTTTCCAAATTTGAGTGACTTCATCATCTTTATGGACTTTGTCTATTTAATACCACATTACAACATCCTGTCATTGAACTCATGTTGTCATTTATGAGTTCACACGCCACTGACTATTTTTGCTTACTCCATTAGTAACAGGGGTGATATTAGCGAGTTAGTAAAACGCTGATTTGCCAAACTATGTTTTGTTTTCTCTTGTTTAATTTCAGTAGAATTGTCAACTAAATGAATGAAATGCAAAAAGTTTAAAGCCAAGGAAGACAACCATGACTCTTGTATCATATATACTAAGTGTACATTGTCTATAACTTGCAGCATGTGTATTACGTGGACAGAGGAGTCTGGGTTACAATAGTCCAGTAAATATCAAAAAGGAAGGAAAGATGAAATAAAGAAAGATAACATTGCTATCCTCAGTATTCATCCAAAGTCAACCTCCATTGTGAGTCTCTGGGGGATGCTGGGGTCTTCTCCCCCATTAAAGTTCATTGCTTGCAACCGTCAGCCAGAGTAACATCAGCGGCAGTGGAGAAGAATAATGTTGAGATAATACAACCATTGAACAGATGTATCGTCTGGTCCAGGAAAAAAAAGTTATTGATGTCAAGTAGATATTATCTTTATTTCCCTCACTCACTTTCACACCTTTTTCTGACTCATTGGAGGAGTGTCCCCTCAATTTTAGGCTGGCCAATGGGTGTGACTGCCCCTGCATGTCCAAACATGGCCTTCGAGTCTCTAAGTTCAGATGCATGGGGTTTATGCTGGAGCCATTGGATCCATTTCATAATACAGCCAGCTGCCAGCTATCCAGCCATCCCAGCATTGGACTTTTTTGATAAAATGGTCTAGCCAAAAAGGATATATGGGGATCTTAGTGACAGATCTGTCCATTTAGCCATTCTGTCAGCGATATACCCTTACTATGATGGAAATTTCAGTGAGAAATCTGTCTTTCCAGCCAGACCCTTGGAGTGGCCTATACCAGTGATATCCAGACCTTCTATACTGCCAGCATCAAGGCTGGACATACGGCAAGCAAACCAGCTAACCATTCCAACAGTGCTGGACTTCCATATGTTCACTGCTTCTCCACATGGAAGAATTAGTGACATTTTTGAAGAGGATGGAATTGAGTCATTGATGCCAACTGATATGACTTATCCAGAGCTGCAGCCAGAACCAGATCAGAACTTGACACACAGTGTGACAAAGCTCCTCCAAATCAGTCATACTCTGATCTGACCATGGAACAGACTGAATTTAGCCTCAAGGACATCTACAGGGTGTTGGCAACTTCAGAATACCCTCCAGCTCCTACCACTACTTAAGACTACAAAGCATTGGGAAATTTTGATAAGCAGGAAGAGACTCCATCCTTTTGGGTCTTTCCCCAGTAGACTAAAATTAAGGAGATCCATGATTGGCTGTTGGGTAGAATTGGTGACCCAAGGAATTCCAAGGCTTTTTTTTCAGAAAACCAAGTACCAGCGATGTTCTCATCAAATCTCATTCAGATGCATGCAGTTCTGGTCCTTGACAAAAAGCATGCAGAGATTTGCATAAAGTGGACAAAAATTTGTTCCATGCCACGTCAAAGCTAGTTTGGAATGTAGCTGCAAAGTCATTAATGTTAGATTTGGCCTCTTTGGCAATTTTAAGACTTGCAGAGAAATCGGGAAATGACAGTGCTTTGGAGGCAATGACCAGGATTGCTACAGAGTCATTAGCCAGGCAGCTCCCCATTCCATGCCCAATGCTTTGACTGCTTTGGCCAACATAGACCTGATACATTGTGATGCATGTCTGCAGTCTATGTTGCTCAAGCCTCATCATACCATGGATTAACAGATGATCCCATTTGGGTCTCTGTTACTCTTTGGGGAAATATTGAGGAAGTTCAGAGGCAAGCAGCTCAGGAACTACTCCTCTAACTTGCCATTCAACCCACACAGGTGTTTCAGAACAGTCAGTCCCCTCCACTGTGGAGGGATGATAAACGGACTAGGGACAAGGGAACTTTTAAATCAAATGTGCAATATAATCCCAGCCCAGTGCCAGGGGACAACAGTCTAACCAAGCTAAGATTTCATTTATCCAACCCCCTCCCCTTTCCTCCTTTCCTTTCTTCATGGACATATTGTCATATCAGAAGAAGGATGCCCTTCTACAGATGGTCACACATCGAGAAACAGGTGGTGGAGATTGTGCAAAAACCACAATTGTCTGGGCTTTCTTCTAGGCTGTTTCTTACTCAAAAGGTGAATGGCGAGTTGAGGCTGATTATCAACCTGAGTTGCTTCAGCCAATACATTTCACTTTCACAAAACAAGATTGTAATAATGAGATCAATCCATCTCTCCATCTCACAGGATGCTGTCAATCTCAATCTGACCATTTTCATGTCCCTATCCACCCTGTGTCATGGAAATTTCTGTTTTGCTGACCATGACATTGTCCACCCTGCGTCACGGAAATTTCTGTTTTGCTGACCATGACACTGTTTATCAGTTCAATGTCCTACCTTTTGGCCTTAACATCAGCCCTTGGCTTTTACCAAGGTTATGGATTGTCTTCACCCTGTTCCAATCAACTTCATCTACAATGATGACAGCATACTTTAATGACATTCTCCAGCAACATATGGTAAGTTCTGTTGATCTCCAAGGCAGAAATGATCTCTCACTTTTAGATCATCTAGGCTGTCTACTGAACTGGGAAAAGTCTGACCTCTGTCCGTCTTAGCTGTTTGAATATCTGAGTTTATCACCAACCTGAATCTGGTATGGCTTCCTTGTGTTCCCATAATCGGGATTGTCAATCTTGTCGAGTCCATTTCCAATAGGAGTTGGATTTCAGCAAGAGAGTCCTTGGATTATTCAGAGCAGTGGTGGACTTGATCCTGCTCAGCCATCTTTTTATGTGCCCCCTACAAATGACGTTACTTGCACAGTGGTGCCCCTTTTCAAGTCCACTTGATCAAACAGTTATGATCAGACCTGAGAGATATGATCATTCCTGCATCAGTGGCGCAACCCAAGTTGACTGACCATGTGGATCTAGCTTGAGAAGCCCCAAGTGGAAATAATTTGTACCAGTGCTAGTATGTAAGGTTGGGGTGCTCACCTGTTGCTGGACTTCACTACTATCAGTGGCATGTGGGAGCCAGAGGAACGACCTATGCATATCAACCTTTTAGAAATGAAGACCCTCATCAATGCCTTTCACTTCTGGAGGGATCGACTCTAAGACAAAGTGATCCTCATTATGCCCAGCAACTCAGTGGTGGTGACCCATCTCCTCAAACAGGGGAACACCAAATCACCTGACCTGTGTGCAATCAAAAAGTCATCATTTGCTCCCTCTCATCCATAGACAGGTCAAGAAGAGCAGCCATGCAAGATCCTGTTTGCACACTCAAGCACTACTTGAAATGCACAGAGACAAGTCGTGGCTTGTGCAAGTGCCTTTTTCTTCCAGTGAAAGCTGGAAAACAAGATATCATCCCTCAACAAACACTACTCGAAATGCACAGAGACAAGTCGTGGCTTGCGCAAGTACCTTTTTCTTCCAGTGAAAGCCAGAAAACAAGATATCATCATTCAACAAACACTACTTGAAATGCACAGAGACAAGTCATGGCTTGCACAAGTACCTTTTTCTTCCAGTGAAAGCCGGGAAACAGGATGTCATCACTCAAGCCCTTGCTTCATCGCTGAAATGGCTTGTAGGCTCAGTGTTTTCAGAAGTTTCACAAGATCAGAGTCACCTCATGAAGATTACCACTCATGAGATATAGAGTAATCTCTGCGAACCTTGTGTTCGAACATAACATTTCAATCTGAGATATAGAAGCTGTTGGCTGGCATGCAGAGTCAACCTTCTCAAGTTTTTACATCCGAAATTTAGCTTTGCAGTGGCAAACCTTGAATCTTGTAGGCCTTGTAGTGGCACCCAGATGCCACCAGATCCAAATAAAACAACAAAGCTATCAGCATCACTGGATTCGCCAGTGAAATTTTGTAGGTAAGATTTCAATAATTATCTTCTTAACCATATCTACGCTTCACAGATCAAGCGACTCTGAGCCGTGTTGCTTATCTAATTAGGAGAACGAATTATCATTATCATGGAAAATCCAGCCATCCTTCCCTAGAAGGATACCCGATGTAGAGGTCAAATGTTCAGCATTCCGTCCCTCTGTTACTTATTCTCATAACATTAATGTGATTGGGGAACATATTTGAAGGAGAAAGGAAATTTTTAAGTAAATTGTGTTTTTTCAAGAATACTTAGCCAAACACATTACTTATAAACACTCACAACCACCCTGTCTTGTAAGCATCCTCATTAGTATGTTGCTCAGCTTAAAAACTAGCGACACCTGGTGGTCACAAGGGGAGATAATGGGCAAGAGTTATTGCCCTTTTTCAATATTGATAGACAGGA
Source organism: Megalonaias nervosa (assembly GCA_016617855.1). Taxonomy (NCBI): domain Eukaryota; kingdom Metazoa; phylum Mollusca; class Bivalvia; order Unionida; family Unionidae; genus Megalonaias; species Megalonaias nervosa. The sequence goes on from JAECUM010095591.1 coordinate 153,729, forward strand.
AAGATGATTTTCATTTTTTAATAGGGCTGGATTTGCGAGGTAGAAGGCTCATTTTCCTGAACATTAATGTGATTGGGTAAGTATTCTCGGAGAAACACAGTTTACTTAAAAATTTGCTTTTCCTCTCAGTTATTTGGCCTATAAATCACATTATGTTTGAGATACCTGGAACCTGTTAGTGCAAAACTTTAACATTGTTGCAAATAATGAGACATTGTTAATTTAATACAGATGCCACCATTGCTGCAAAAAATGGGACCTGTTTCTAGTCATTAATAGCCAACACTAAGATGTTGAAACAGCTTCCTTTCTAAACCTAATGAAAAGAATCAGACAAATTTAACAGAAAGCATCTTTTCCATGAAGGCAGTATAGTTTAGCAGATCCTCCAGCTATTATAGCTTTTGTTGCTTAAAGCTTGGAAAGTCCTCAGAGTAGTTTTTCACAAAAGTTCCTTTGTTATTGTTGTTTTTGTTGGGTTTAACGCCATTTTTCAGCACAAGATAGGCTATACATGGCGGCCAGTATAATTGGTGGAGGAAGAACCCTGGAGAACCCCGGGAAGAACCATTGACCCACGAGAAGCTACTGGCAGGCTTTCTCACGTACCCACGTTAGCCGAGCCTGAGACTCGAACTCATGCAGACAGAGGTGAGATGGCAGTGATCCGTAATGGTGAGCGCTTTTGACCACTCGGCCACTCGGGTCCCCCAAAAGTTCCTTTAAAAAATTTCATTAAATTGGAGAGAAAGCATCATGGCATGAAGCCATTCAACTTTTACACTAGTCCACCATTGCTGTAGATACTAAAAATTAGAAAAATATCCAACAATTGGTTCTCAAAATCAATCCACAGTACTTGACGAAATTTCTGACAGCGTTTAATAACTCTGGTTACTTGGTCAACTGCTCTTGCATTTAGCTTTTAAGTGAATGTCAGCTTGGTGAGTGATTTCAAGCCCACTTGGATCTCATTTTAAAATTATTTTCATTACAATTAAGTTGTAGCATAGCATAATTTTAAGGTGATATATGGTGTTCTATGGAACCCTAATTTCCAAAATTTTTTAGTTGTTATTTTTGGGGTGGAAGTTAACCTGGAAGGTGTTAGGTATATGTAATTAAATTGCTTGTGTGTTAGTTTTAAAATTCTTTTTTATTTTATTTTTGTTTCATTACATTTTATTGTAATGATTATTGCAGGGATTCAAAATTCTTTTTCAGTAATTCTGTTTATCTAAGACGTAAAACTTATTACATTAGTAATATTTTTAGTTTACCTTGGTCTGCGGTAGTATAATCACTATGCAAATACGATTGGCTGTTTTCAAGGTCCTCTTCAACCTACGTGTTAATCTGGATAAACAATGTTTTATTTTTATATTTGTTTTAGAGTGATAGTCTAGTTCTTAGATAGAGCTACGTGCAAATTGGCAAATATCTTATTACGTATTTCAAGTGTTATTAGATCACGTAGTCTGTCTCGCGAGAACGGGATGATAATTCGGGTGAATATATAACCCTTTCTGAGCGCTCGTCAGTCAGTTGTATTCCTGATACCTAGAAGGCCGGATAGGTTACCAGATTGTTTTTGAAATTCATTTGTGTTTGGAATTTAAATAATTTATTCTCTAGAAAACCAAACGAGTGTACTGTTTTATAAATTCTGGGAGAAAGAAATTCAGTGGAAATTTATTCTGGAATTATTTGGAAACATAAACTGTGATTCAATTGAGGAATTGTTATTTTGTACAAGGACCACATCTGATGTCATCGCCTTCCATTTTGGTACGTCATCGAGATTCGAACCTGGATTCTAATAGAGTTATTTAGTGATAGGACTTGCATTTCTCATTCTTTGGATTAAATTTTGGATTATGTTCTCAAACCGTAAGTCCTATTTTCCAATTTTTACATTGTTTTCTAGGGAAATAAATTATTTTGTTAAAATATACAAAGCTTGTTGACTTCACTCTTTTCTTCTGTTACATTTGTACGAGCCTACACATAACAAAGGTTAAATGAGAAAAGAACACATGCATTGAATAAATAATTCAAGTGAATACATGATGGTTGTTGTTTAGAGGTTTGATTTTACTAACAAAAATATTGTAATTTTATTACATACCCATTTAATTTTACGTGCATGAGCTGGCGTTCAGTACAGCTGTTCAATCTGTTTTTCTGTATCACACACCCAGATTCAAACAACATAATTGCCTTCTTTGACATTTGCACATATGTTTAGATGCAGACTTTTATAAATCTCAAATTTGATTTATTCAATAAAACTAAAAATATTTAGAAAGCATTAAAATGTGGTAGGTAATAAATACAGAACTCATTCTTTCTGCCGACTCAGAACAAAACACTTATGCTGTTTTGTGTTTATACACACTAACAAAATAATCAGCAATGATAACTATCATGGATAACTCATAGAAATAAATTCATACTTAAAAAGAATCCAGCTTCTGAATATGCACCAGTGTCTGTTCTACGAGATACAATTGCAGGATCAAACCAGTTTTTAGAAGTCACACTGAAAAATATCAATGCAAGAAAATCTTAAATCATTTCAACCTTACCTTTAGGCCTTGTTTAATCTACATTTATAAAATTACTGTTTTTTTAACCAACCAGAAGGCAGAGCATATTACCTTCTGTTTATCCATCCATCTTTCTATCCATCTGTCTGTTGCCAATTTTGGTTCTAAACAATAGCTTGAGTTACGCATGATGAAAAGTTACAATAGCTTGAATTATGCATGATGAAAAGTTACAAAACTATTTGGATGGCTTGCACTTGGATGAACCCTATCAATTTTAGAGCCCAAAGGCCTAAGGTCACATTCACTGTGATGAAAGAAGAAAAATAACTTCAGTCTTCCATCCTGTGCAGTTACAGAACTTTGTGGATGGCATGCACTTGCAGTAAGGAAGAACCCTATCAATTTTAGAGCCAAAAGGTCAAAGGTCACATTCACTGTGATAAAAGTAAGGAAGAACCCTATCAATTTTAGAGCCAAAAGGTCAAAGGTCACATTCACTGTGATAAAAGATGAAAGATAATTTGAGTCTTCCATCTTGTGCAGTTACAAAACTTTGTGGATGGCATGCACTCACAGTAAGGAAGAAACCAAATGATTTTGGGGTCAACAGATCCAAGGTTAAGAACTCGGGTACTTGAAAGAATGAAAATGGTTTCTGGACAATAACATTAGTTCTACCTCTCACACATGGTCTGGTATATAATGTACCATTCATGGACTCTTATTTGAAATGGTGGGTTGAATTTTCTCCTCAGGTTTTGCTTCAAAAATAGACACTGTCACAGCTAGTTTGTTTAAATGTTTCTCTTGTATTACAGCTATCATTTCAACTGTAATTCTGGCCATCTCGCTGCTTATCCTTTTGTTCCTGTGTCAGCGAATTAGAATTGCCATAGCCTTGATAAAGGAGGGAAGCAAGTAAGTATCCATTATTATATACTCATCTGGTGACCTTCCAAACTAGAAATTAAAGTATCAAGTATCCATTATTATATACTCATCTGGTGACCTCCCAAACTAGAAATTAAAGTATCAAGTATCCATTATTATATACTCATCTGGTGACCTCCCAAACTAGAAATTAAAGTATCAAGTATCCATTATTATATACTCATCTGGTGACCTCCCAAACTAGAAATTAAAGTATCAAGTATCCATTATTATATACTCATCTGGTGACCTCCCAAACTAGAAATTAAAGTATCAAGTAACTTCTCCATGTTGGACATGGTCAAGCATTAATTACTTCTGTCAAACATAAGTTTGATCCAGTTGCTACAAAATATGACTTAACAGTACATATCATGATCCAACAGCATGTGGAAATATCACATGTTTTCATGTGGGATTCAGTGATTATAATTCAAACAAGATTTCTTATCAGACATAATTTTTAATGTTTGGAAAGGCTATTTTAATGACACATTCAGAAAACTGTTTCCCAGTTTTGAGTTAGTCAAGGTCTGCATCTTGTTATTGCTTCTCCTCCTGGATGGAAAGTTCTCTCAGACTATTTTTTGTGTTGAGTTTTGTCTTACATAAAAATTGTGCTGATCTGATTGCCAATATGGCTACCACAGCGACCATCTTGAACATTTTCTTGTGGTTCCTTCTATTTGGTAAATCATATCAGCATTGAGTTTTCACCTAAAGACTTCTTATGAGGCAAGCTTTCTCTCATACCCACATTGTGTGAGCTGAGGCTCAAACTCATGCAGACAGGGGTGAGGTGTGAGTGATATGTAACGACAAGTGCCTTAAACAACTTGGCTCCCTGGGGCCTTAGACCACTTGGCCACCTGGGGTCTCAGAGGTTTATTGAGTTGGTGCTTTTCTCTCATAGTGTTTTGAGAATGCAAGTCCATGTATTGTGCTTGTCTGCGATGTATGATATAATACATATATGTATGTTGTCTGTGATGTATGATATAATACATATATGTATGTTGTCTGTGATGTATGATATAATACATATATGTATGTTGCCACTTGACTTGGAGGCTTCTGAACTAGACTTACACATTTCCACTCATCCATACTGTCCCTCAGAAAATTTACCCACCTCCACCTCATTCTTTTTGCACATCAAAGTGTGAACACGCTTATTCATAATTTGAAGTTTTTGATCATTAATGACCTGGACTTAATGAAACATAGTTATAATGAGGTCTATTCTTGAAACCTATGTCAAAAACTACATCAGATTGTAACACTGAGCATTGTTAATTTGTCAAAAACTACATCAGATTGTAACACTGAGTAGTGTTAATTTGTCAACAACTACATCAGATTGTAACATTGAGCAGTGTTAATTTGTCAACAACTACATCAGATTGTAACACTGGGCAGTGTAAATTTGTCAACATCTGCATCAGATTGTAACATTGAGCAGTGTTAATTTGTCAACAACTACATCAAATTGTAACATTGAGCAGTGTTAATTTGTCAACATCTGCATCAGATTGTAACATTGGGCAGTGTAAGTTTGTCAACAACTACATCAAATTGTAACATTGAGCAGTGTTAATTTGTCAACAACTACATCAGATTGTAACATTGAGTAGTGTTAATTTATCAACAACTACATCAGATTGTAACACTGAGCATTGTTAATTTGTCAACAACTACATCAGATTGTAACACTGAGCAGTGTTAATTTGTCAACAGCTACATCAGATTGTAACACTGAGCAATGTTAATTTGTCAACAACTGCATCAGATTGTAACATTGAGCAGTGTTAATTTGTCAAAAATTACATCAGATTGTAACATTGGGCAGTGTTAATTTGTCAACAACTACATCAGATTGTAACATTGAGCAGTGTTAATTTGTCAACAACTACATCAGATTGTAACATTGAGCAGTGTTAATTTGCCAACAACTACATCAGATTTTAACATTGGGCAGTGTTAATTTGTCAACTACATCAAATTTTAACATTGAGCAGGGTTAATTTTTGGTGAAACTGAAGTAACAAACATGCTTTGTCAAAGAACTCTATCTCTTTCTTCTGTGATGAATTGTGATGATATCAAGTTTAAAGATCAGCTCCTTCAAGCAAGGTGACCATTGATGTAAATGATTTGAATTTGTTATTTTGATACAACTAAGTACTGTATATGTCAGAAGAAACATTATTCTCTGTTGTTTTGATGATTAAGAACATTTGTTTCAAAGAGCATTTTCCAAGCAATTGTCAAATTCAGTGCTTCAGATGGAAAGATATGGTATATGGAAGCAGTTGCTCAAAGTAGCATTGTATAAAGTAGTGTGCATCAAGCATTTTGTACCAAACAACTAAAGTGATCTGTTATGTCAGCATTCTTCACACATATGACCAATGAAAGAATGTCTGAGCAGTTTCTCAGAGTAGCATTAAACTATGTGATAAGATTTTGTGTCAAGGAGCATGCTCCAAGCAGCCATTGATGTTAATGGATGAGTACAAAGTATATTGATCTATCTGAACTAATGTTGCTAGCTGCCATTGATGTTAGTGTATAAGTACAAAGCATTCATATATCTGAACAGATGCTCAGAGTAGCATCAAACTAGAGTCCAAGGTCAAAAGTTGGTAGCAGCCTCTGTAAGAAAAGTCAAAAATATTTTAGTGAAATATAATTTCCAATAGTCACTGCATGATAAGATTTAGTTGCCAAGCTTGATTTTAATGTGTGCACATTTTTTATTTTTGAAATGAGACATAAAAAGACATTTGGAGGCTAGTGGACAATAATAATATTTGCAAATGAAAATTAAGTTATTTTTTGGGCAGATATCAAAAGGTTATGATTGGACAAAACACTAAGAAGGATTGCAACCAGAATATTCACGTCTATACAGTGAACATTTGTCATTCAAGAATACCACAGTTCCATTCTTTTATTATGGTTATCAGTTTCCATGGTGTTGTTTTTTCACATGAAAGGACAATTTCATGGCTACTCAAATGTGTGGATTTGCCTCTGTGTGAATGAACATGTTACCAACTGCCTATTGCTCAAGGCAGTCAGCAAACTGCAGCAACCATTGATGTTCGTTGCAGGAAACTGGCTCATAATAAAATGACAGAGATCAATCATAATTATATGTGGCCTTGAGAAAGCTGGTCTTAAGTAATTTTGCATTTTCTGGATTATTTATGAGACAGATGTTTGTGTATGTGTACCAAGAGACTTGATTGATACTGTGTTGATTCAGTGGTTTTTGTCTGAAAATCGGTGAAGTGTAAGCTTTAGTACAGTACTGTAATTAGTGTATATCCATCGTGTTTAATTAACAGTTGTACTTAAAGGAATAGTTTTAGTATTTTACAGTCTTGTTTGTTTGATTGGATTAAAAATGCATGGATAAAATGAGATGTGATGTTAAGTAGATTTAAATGTTAACAGGAAGATTTGTGACATGTAATTAGAATTATGCATGTTTGCATTTTACTGTTTTCTTTGAAGCAGTTTCCTTCAGATGGATCATGATTGCAGTTAAATCATAAATCACTGAGAATTGCAGAGAATTAAGTACATGAAACATTGTCATACAAGTATCTTTGTGACAGCAGTTTAACTTGAATGATTGGTCAATGTAACTTTTTCTGTAGCATTTTCACTTGAACAGTTAATGTAACTATTTTCTAAAGCCATTTGACTTGAATGACTGATGAAAATATGTATTAAATCTAATTTTTATACATCATTGTTATTTGTTCATTGGTAATGCTATTACTATCCATACTGCTCTCAAAACACGTCCATTTCAGGCAGTGAGTGGAATAGACAGATATCAGATACTGAACCTGTACATGTGGATTAAAACAATATAAACTGTTTTATAATTCCTTTTCTCTCAAAGTGGGTTAAAATAAAATGAACAAATGTAAAAGATAATATTTTATTACAGAAATGAAGTGGAATCATGAACTATCAGATCATTGCTGATCACTAGGAATGTATCATTAACAGTTGGGTCTGCATGATATGTGATTGATTTTTCATTGGGTCTTAAAATTCAGAGTTTAGAGCAACCATAAAATCCACAAAAATGGTGTGCCTTGAGAAACAGTGAATCTACAGTATTTTGGCAATGTTTTAGGCAGAGCTTGACCTGCAGCAGTCTTGGGAATCTGACCACGGTGGAGGGAACATTTTAACTGGACAGTGCATTAGCATTTTTTATGTGCAGTTTTGAACAGATATTATAAAAGAGTTTCCAGAGGGGAAATTTGACCTTCCAGGAAGAGAAATTTTGGGTTCACATTACTAGGAGGACAAAACTGTGCGAGATGTACAGTAATGAATCTTTGCCTGGCCATCACAGACTCTGGATCTCAGTATTATTATTGAGACTATATGACACACAATTAATTCCAAGCTTGAAAAAAAGACTACATAGAATCTGATCTAGATTTGATAATATTTGTGATGTTTTTAACTTTTGGAACTCTCATTAAATGATAACCAAATGATTTTATCACTCGGTATCCAAGTTATGGTAACAGTCAAATATCCAAGTTATGGTAAGAGCCAAGGAATCATTTACCAACTATAAGATGTGTAACTACTATTTTCTTGCATATTTTTTTTCTCAGGAGATTGTTTAGAAATAGAGGTGACATTAGCTTTCCTGCTGTGACCAGTGGATATTGTAACTCACTTTTGACCTGATATTGTATGCTGATTGGATGATCCAAAAATTTTATGTCAAACAGCTTGAGTGAAAATTTATGTCAATTCTCCAAGTGTAAAGTTTTGTTGTATCAGTCCATATGCCTGGAGCTGCATCATACAGTGTGGCAGGGATGAGTCAAAACAGAGATGTTTCTTCCAGTACTTTAATATGAATGCTTTACACACTTCTGTAAGAGGACCATCTGAGCAAATGTTAAAGCATTGACACATTTGTGTCTTCCCAACACAAATATATCCTTTCAATGTCTTAGTTGTTGCAAGTTTGTACCAGCTGACATTATTGGAATGTTCCCAACAGCCTTTTTTTCTGCAAAAGAACAGGTGCTTGCTTACCAAAATCAGTAATTTAACACACATTATCACACATGCTAAGTTAACATACAACATATACTTGGGTTTTAAACACATTAGTTAATGCATGCACTGAACAGTCAGAATCTGAACAAAAACCAAAAAAGTATTGTGTTTATTTTTAAATTGTCAAAAGATGACACAATTTAATTGTTCTACTTTGTTACACTGTGTTGCTACAAACAATTATATAAGTATTAATAGTCATATTTAGATTCATTGGTACAGAGTAGTCATACAGGGTACAAATACAGTCACATTTAGATTCATTGGTACAGAGTAGTCATACAGGGTACAGATGCAGTCATATATAGATTCCTTGGTATAAAATAGTCACACAGATACTAGTACAGTCATATTTAGTTACATTGCTACAAAATATCATACTGGTACTAATACATTCATATTTAGATTCATTTGTACAAAGTATCATACAGGTACTCAATACAATTATATTTAGTCACATTGGTACAAAATAGTCATACAGGGTACAAATAGTCATATTTAGATAATCTTTTTTATGTTTACAGGGCTGTGGGTAGCATGCTATTCACATTGATCTTCCCAGTGTTCCCTTTCGTACTGGAAATTCTTACCATAGCATACTGGCTGTCCACTGCAGTGTATCCTTGATAGTGTTAATTACAATGTTGTACGAGTATACATACATACATACATACATACATACATACATACATACATACATACATAAATACATAAATACATACATACATACATACATACATACATACATACATACATATATGCATGCATGCATGGATACATACATACATACATACATACATACATACATACATACATACATACATATATGCATGCATGCATGGATACATACATACATACATACATACATACATATATGCATGCATGCATACATACATACATACATACATACATACATACATACATGCATACATACATACATACATATATGCATGCATGCATGGATACATACATAATACATACATACATACATACATACATACATACATATATGCATGCATGCATGGATACATACATACATACATACATACATACATACATACATACATACATACAGATGGACATGCATATATAATATTAGAAGTATGTAGATATATATTTTGTATGTTTAGATACATATATTAAGCATAATTATTGTAGTGAAAGGATCATTCACAGTTTATACCCCTATCTTGGTCTTATTAAATTAAAACACAGTATTGATCATATGAAAGAGAAATGAGCAAGGATTTAGTTATGATGATTGCTGCCTGAAATTTTGCATGTACAGACTGAGTACTTCTCAGAATTATAGTGGAGGAAAATCCAACAGCAACAACATTTCTTGAGGAAACGGAAATGATATGTATAGTGTCATGCGCTTTATCCTTGCCTGTGCAAACAAAGATTTTTGTATTGCATAGAATATTAAATTCTTTGATGAATACTGTACATATATTTAAGGTCTGAAATTGGTATAAGAAAAAAAATCTTTTCTTTTCTGAAGTACAGTAAGGAGTAAATGATGTTAAACTGGAATTAGAAAACTGGAAACAAGTTTTTCTCTTGGACAATTATGAGTAAGATATGTAATTTAAAAACTAGCATTCTGTATTCCAGTTTGAAAACTGGTATATCTGTTTCCATTCAGAGTGAAAGGTTTTGATAATGTTAATACCACATGATCTTTGGACTGTGGAGATGTACATTTTTATTTTTGACTCTGTTACAATGTAATTTCAGTTTTTGCGGTGATGATATCTGTCCCTTCATCTATCTGTCTGTCCAATGTCTCTCATCAGTGTTCAGTTTATTTTTCGTGTTTTCTCATACATTGCTTATAAGGACCTTTCACATTAGAGTGTATTTAGATGCATCATGTGGAGTACTTCATTGTTCATTGGCAATTAGGTCACCTATAATTATGGCCCAGGGATTTTGGTTAAAAGGGAAAGTCTGGCATTTAAAGTTATTATCAGTTTATTCATTCACATTAAATTCTAAGTTATTGTTCCAGTTTCAAAGTTTTGGTTATTCAGATAAAATACTGGCTAAAATTTAATTATCACAAGACTGTACTATGTTGTTTTTTTCTAGCTGATGAACTGAATTATCTCCCATTCTCTTCTAGTGATGTTGCGCTGGCACATTTAGCTGATGATAATGTTTGGGATGTACATTTATTTAGAGTCTACATTTCTTTGATTGCTTCTTTATTTTTGGATTTGCATAATATTATTTATTAAATAATAGCCTGTGGAGTAACATAATCTGTATATAATCGTGCTATGAGGAGTTTTACAGCCATTAGCAGAAACTAGGTCACCGTGATCTACATATCATTGTCCAGTGATTTTGGTTAACCTTTGCGTTTAGCTCACTTTCTCTCAGTCAGGGTTTGTGTTTAGGGCATTTCTTCAGACACAGTTGTTTGTTGAGTCTCACAAATTCATATTTAGATATGTCAGTTTATAACTCAAAGGAACCAGCAAATAATAAAGATTTGATCCTTCATGAATAAAAAATGAATTTGCATGATTCATAGTTTGCAGTCTCATCATACTGCCATTTGACTGTTATATATTCGATGAGTGAATCAGTTTGCATCTGCAAGAGTGGGCTGTTTCTTACTGTTGAGACAGCTTTGGCTGTATCCCTGTTGAGACAGCTTTGGACATATCCTTGTTGAGACAGCTCTCCATGTATCTCTCTGATTAACAAATTGATGATGGATGAAGCTAGTGATAGTGACCATGAGGTATATTGGGTTCAAAGCTGATGCCATTAACAATAGGAATGCCCATCATTTTTTCATTTAAATGGATATGACAGTGTTGCATTGACATACAAATTGTTGGTTTGAAAATTTAGAAACATTAACAAAAAAAAATATTTTCATTCCCTTTTTTTAACAATATTGTGCTGTTATTTGTCAAATCAAGATTGGGGTACAATATACATAGGGTGCTAGAAAAAACTAGATGCATTAAAGTATATATGTATGCATGCATTGTGTATATTAAGGTATATATGTATGCATGCACTGTATATTAAGGTATATATGAATGCATACACTGTGTATATTAAAGTATATATGCAGTGTTCGTATTAAGGTACATATGTATGCATGCGCTATATATTAAGTTATATATGTATGCATGTACTGTGGGCATTAACGTATATAAGTATGCATGTACTGTGTGTATTAAGTTATAGATGTATGCATGTACTGTGTGTATTAAGGTATATAATTGTGTATGCATGCACTGTGGGTATTAAGGTATATATGCAGTGTTTGTATTAAGGTACATATATATGCATGCGCTATATATTAAGTTATATATGTATGCATGTACTGTGTGCATTAAGGTATATATGGATGCATGTACTGTGTGTATTAAGTTATACATGTATGCATGTACTGTGTGTATTAAGTTATGTATGCATGTACTGTGTGTATTAAGTTATATATGTATGCATGTACTGTGTGCATTAAGGTATATATGTATGCATGTACTGTGTGTATTAAGTTATGTATGCATGTACTGTGTGTATTAAGTTATATATGTATGCATGTACTGTGTGTATTAAGTTATATATGTATGCATGTACTGTGTGCATTAAGGTATATATGTATGCATGTACTGTGTGTATTAAGTTATGTATGCATGTACTGTGTGTATTAAGTTATATATGTATACATGTGCTGTGTGTATTAAGTTATATATGTATGCATGTACTGTGTGCATTAAGGTATATATGTATGCATGTACTGTGTGTATTAAGTTATACATGTATGCATGTACTGTGTGTATTAAGTTATGTATGCATGTACTGTGTGTATTAAGTTATATATGTATGCATGTACTGTATGTATTAAGTTATGTATGCATGTACTGTGTGCATTAAGTTATATATGTATGCATGTACTGTGTGTATTAAGGTATATGTATATATGCATACACTGTGTGTATTAAGGTATATATGCAATGTTTGTATTAAGGTACATATGTATGCATGCACTGTGTATTAAGTTATATATGTATGCATGTACTGTGTGTATTAAGTTATATATGTATGCATGCACTGTGTGTATTAAGTTATGTATGCATGTACCGTGTGTATTAAGGTATATATATATATGCATGTACTGTGTGTATTAAGGTATATATATATGCATGTACTGTGTGTATTAAGTTATATATGTATGCATGTACTGTGTGTATTAAGGTATATATATATGCATGTACTGTGTGCATTAAGGTATATATATATGCATGTACTGTGTGTATTAAGTTATATATGTATGCATGTACTGTGTGTATTGAGGTATATATATATGCATGTACTGTGTGTATTAAGGTATATATGTATGCATGTACTGTGTGTATTAAGATATATATGTATGCATGTACTGTGTGTATTAAGGTATATATGTATGCATGTACTGTATATGTTAAGTTATAGATGTATGCATGTACTGTTTGTATTAAGTTATGTATGCATGTACTGTGTGTATTAAGGTATATATGTATGCATGTACTGTGTGTATTAAGGTATATATGTATGCATGTACTGTGTGTATTAAGTTATATATGTATGCATGTACTGTGTGTATTAAGGTATATATGTATGCATGTAATGTGTGCATTAAGGTATATATGTATGCATGCACTGTGTGTATTAAGGTATATATGTATGCATGTAATGTGTGTATTAAGTTATAGATGTATGCATGTACTATATGTATTAAGTTATAGATGTATGCATGTACTGTGTGTATTAAGTTATGTATGCATGTACTGTGTGTATTAAGTTATGTATGCATGTACTGTGTGTATTAAGGTATGTATGCATGTACTGTGTGTATTAAGGTATATATGTATGCATGCACTGTGTGCATTAAGGTATATATGTATGCATGCACTATGTGCATTAAGGTATATATGTATGCATGTAATGTGTGCATTAAGGTATATATGTATGCATGTACTGTGTGTATTAAGGTATATATGTATGCATGTAATGTGTGCATTAAGGTATATATGTATGCATGTACTGTGTGTATTAAGGTATATATGTATGCATGTACTGTGTGTATTAAGGTATATATGTATGCATGTACTATGTGTATTAAGGTATATATGTATGCATGTAATGTGTGTATTAAGTTATAGATGTATGCATGTACTGTATGCATTAAGTTACAGATGTATGCACGTACTGTGTGTATTAAGTTATGTATGCATGTACTGTGTGTATTAAGTTATGTATACATGTACTGTGTGTATTAAGTTATGTATGCATGTACTGTGTGTATTAAGGTATATATGTATGCATGCACTGTGTGCATTAAGGTATATATGTATGCATGCACTGTGTGCATTAAGGTATATACGTATGCATGTACTGTGTGTATTAAGTTATAGATGTATGCATGCACTGTGTGCATTAAGGTATATAATTGTTTATGCATGCACTGTGTGCATTAAGATATATAATTGTGTATGCATGCACTGTGTGCATTAAGGTATATAATTGTGCATGCATGCACTGTGTGCATTAAGGTATATAATTGTGTATGCATGCACTGTGTGCATTAAGGTATATAATTGTGTATGCATGCACTGTGTGTATTAAGGTATATAATTGTGTATGCGTGCATTCCAACATAAAATTGATGAATGTCAATGTTTCCTTGACTGTGCTAAGCTACCTTAGCTCAACAGGTAGAAACCCAACCTTCAGTCAGAATAATACATTCGCTAATGGCAGCTATGATATTGATGCAATCGAGAAGAAGACAAACAGCCTGTTTGACAATGTGCCATGTGATAGCAATGTAAGTTCCTCCATATGATATAAAGTTGTACAGTATTTCCCCTCTAGAATGGACCCACTCAAGAGATGACCATTTGCATGACACCAGAATAGTATATTTTTTATCACTCTGAGAGACAACACATTTTTTTATTCCAGTGAAATACAGTTGAAATATTCTAATGTACTTTGATAATGGAATTTTATGAAATAGAAATAAATCCTAGTGTCATACTTATAAATATGATGATTGGTAGAAAAACAAGACATAGTAGTAGTAGAGGTAATTGATAGTTCTAAGCAGCTGTTTCTTATTTACTCCATTTTAATCACAAAGAATTGGAACAAGTTAACACAAATTTTGCTGTATCTAGTAGTCCTTGTGTTAAACATACATAATTAGATATGAATTTTAGAACAAGAAAAGAAATATTGTTTTCAGTATTTATCAAGTGTCTCTTACTTTATATGGTGCCTGCAAGTTCAAGTAGTTTTTGTAGCTCACCTGGCCAAAGGCCTCAGCATCTGCCATGTTGTCTGTCATTATTTTATTGTGACAAATCCAGAGAAATGTTTCTGATCAGATTTAGTTCAGACATGGTATTAAGAATGAAACAATTCATCATTACTTTTGCTGTGCCAATACACATATCAATACAAGAGATTGTAAATCAATACAAAACAAAATTTACCATATGCAATTTTTTTCACTTGTGAATAATTATTAGCCATTTGTCTTGTTATTCACTAAATTGAGAATTCATCTGAAATATCTGTTGTATGCACAGGCACCCATTTTTGTTAGTAAAACAAAAAAGACTATTGAGAACACTCACTTGCCTTCTACAAATTAATGCAATGTGACATGCTTCGTAATCTGTACCCCTCACTAATTATCTTATCCCAACAGCATGACCAGTATAAAGAAGACATTCCAAATGTGTTCCACATGTATAATGAAGTTCTTTACTCAATATTTAACAACCAGTTGATGCACAGTGTCATATCCATTGGCTCTGTGTGGCGTTTTAGTATGTAGGGCGATCTTTCAACAGGCAGAACACACTGTAAGCTTCTGCCATCCTGTATCCCACAGAACGTGTGAGTGTCTGCTCTAGAATGGCCCTTGTTTTAAACAAAACTGCCTAACATACTCTGGCCAATGTCATAACAGCAGCTATGAACTTACAGCTGGTGTGATGGGATGGAGTGCTGTCTACCTCTACCTTTCTGAAGACCATCATTAGACTAAGCTGTACACGCAGCCTTTATGATCTAATCTCCTCTTCGCTTTAATGGTCTGGTTGATGAAAATTTGCAAACAACCCACAAAGGAGACCAATTTTCCACTCTCACAATCTCAGCTTCAGCAGAGGGATTTTCAAGGCAATCAACAAAAAGATTGCAGAGATGTTCCTAGGAACACAAGCCACAGAGAAGTAATCCTGCTGAATGTACAACCATTGAAAACCACAGTTCTCCTAAACAAAAGTGGACAAGAGGCAGAGAGAGGGTGATTATTTTTACCAGCGTTTCTCTCTCTCAAATGATTTAATTTTTATGCTGCCTTCATCACAGATTCTGGTTGGGAGAAGACTAGACTAATTCTTTGCTGCCGAATGGGACAAGATATGCCACAATGCCCTTTGAAGACAACAAGTGGTTTCTGAGGGACTCCATTATCACTTTCAGTGAACCTTCTCCTTTGTCCAGGGTTCCATTAGCTGTCATTGACCTAAAAGCACTCAATCATTTCATTCACGCCCCTTGGTTCATGAAGAAAACACCTTGACTGGTTCTAAATGCTGTCCAGGAAGGAGACTATACAATCTGAGTATGGATTTGGAAGATACATATCTTAACATCCCCATTTGCATGACTTCAGGAAATTTCCGTGATTCACTTACGAAGACACTGTTTGCCAGTTAAGGGCACTCCCAGTTGGACTGAACATCAGTCCCTGGGGTTTCACTTGAGTGATGGTCCAGGAAATGGTCCGTGTCTGGACCACCTCCATGGTGGCAACATAAGCTACCTGGACTACATTCTTAAAAAATATCAGGTAAGTTATATTTTAGAGCAAGACATGATATCACTTGTTACTGTGCTTCTCAACCTTGGTTTCCATGTCAACAAAGACCAATCTGTCTTCAAGATAGGACAACATTTTGTTCATCTAATTATGGAGTTCAACACTCAGTAAGCAGAGTGTATCTCCCTAGGGAATGAGCAGTGAATGAATAGTGGCCCCTTCCAGATCATCATTTACAAATAAACATTCTCAAGATGAAAGCCATTTTGAAAGCTTTTTATTTGTGGCAGGAGGATCTGAATGGAAAGGAAGTTCCCATTCTCAAAAAGCAAGGTAGAACCAAGACCCCAAACCTTTGCGTTGTTGTGTAGGATTTTCTAACGATGTGACTTTAACAATAAATCCACGTCCAAGCACTGACTAAATGTTTAGTGGGTGCGTTCTCCTGAAAATAATCAACTAATACAAAATGGAATGGTCTCTTCATCTCTTGGTTTTCACTCAGATATTTGCCAAAGACATTGGCTTTTTGCCCAAAGTGGAATCTGTCTGTACTAACTTGGCTGAACAAGACACCATTTGAACATCTCTCAAGAGCGTCATTGGTTCATCTTGTATTTAAGACCTGCCTCCAGCAAAATACATTCTCTGTCAATGGACCCAAACTACATGTACCAGTAGTTCTGTCAGGATGGGTTAGTATCGCTGATGACAGACCATACTTTCAGTGTCAGGAACAGGCTCCTATTCCTGGGGAATCAGACTTATGTAATGATATTGTTGTCTACTCAGGACACTGGATCTCAGTGTTGCCAATAAGACCCAGCATGAGCTCTGAGGTAGTACTTTAGAAGGACTGAGCCATTGTATCGAGGGAGGTCATGCCTCTCCTAAACCCTCACAGAGGGACAGGTAGACATATTAGCACAGACAACTTCTTCCTGGATAAAATGGGTTATTCATTCCATGTATTGGAAAATAACCACAGACTAAATGAATTACTTCACATCTCAGGGATGTGTCTCCCTCCACCTCTGGTCAATATTACTTGGGTAATGTATTTAAAGAAGAAACCAATTGTTTTCTAGCAAAATGTTTCTTCAATAATACTAACCTGATTATAAAACACATACTCCCTCCCAAGCTTCCCACAGTCCTGTTTTACTTAAGCTTGGAATGTAGTCTTACAACATCAGATATCTAACAAGTTCCATAATGAGTGAGAGTATTATTGAGGTAGTCTTGTATTTGATTGGCTGAACCTGTTTCCAGTCTGGAGGCCATATTTTCTAAATCCATTTTGATCAGGCTGGGAACATGCATTTATTTCTTTGATATCTTAGACAAACAGAACAGAACAAAGTGAGATCAATGTTTATTATTATATTTCTAGTCTGATTATTATCAGACTTGGAATATCAGTTTATATTGTCATGGTCGCAGCCATATTCCATAATGAATGAGATCCATGCATCTTAAAGACTTGACCATGTATCTTATTGGTTGAGGTTGCTGCCACTCATGAGATCATATTTCTGTCTGATTTTGATTAAACTTGGGCAGTAGGCTTTTGTTATCAATATGTGGAATGAGTTTTACTATTAGCATGAATTAGAATATTAATGAGGTGATCTTCTGTTTATTAATGAAGTGATCTTCTGTTCTGTTAATGAAGTGATCTTCTGTTCAGTTAATGAAGTAATCTTCTATTAATGAGGCATTCTTCGATTCTATGAATGAGGTGATCTACAATTCTGTTAATGAGGTGATCTTTTGTTCTATTAATGAGGTGATCTTTGATTCTATTAATGAGGTGATCTTCTGTTCTGTTAATGAAGTGATCTTCTATTCTATTAATGAGGTGATCTTCGATTCTATTAATGAGGTGATCTTTTGTCCTGTTAATGAAGTGATCTTCTATTCTGTTATTGAAGTGATCTTCTATTCTATTAATAAAGTGATCTATTCTATTAATGAGGTGATCTTCAGTTCTATTAATGAGGTGATCTTCGATTCTGTTAATGAGGTGATCTTCTGTTCTGTTAATGAAGTGATCTTCTATTCTATTAATGAGGTGATCTTTGATTCTATTAATGAGGTGATCTTTTGTTCTATTAATGAGGTGATCTTCTATTCTATTAATGGGGTGATCTTCAGTTATATTAATGAGGTGATCTTCTGTTCTGTTAATGAAGTGATCCTCTATTCTATTAATGAGGTGATCTTTGATTCTACTAATGAGGTGATCTTCAGTTCTGTTAATGAGGTATCTTCTGTTCTATTAATGACGTGATCTTCTATTCTATTTATGAGGTGACCTTCTATTCTATTAATGAGGTGATCATCTATTCTACTCATGAAGTGATCTTCTTTTCTATTAATAAGGTGATCTTTGATTCTATTAATGAGATGATCTTCTATTCTGTTAATGAAGTGATCTTCTATTCTGTTAATAAAGTGATCTATTCTATTAATGAGGTGATCTTCTATTCTGTTATTGAAGTGATCTTCTATTCTATTAATGAGGTAATCTTCTATTCTATTATTGAAATGATCTTCTATTCTATTAATGAGGTGATCTTCTGTTCTATTAATGAAGTGATCTTCTATTCTGTTAATGAAGTGATCTTCTATTCTATTAATGAAGTGATCTTCTATTCTGTTAATGAAGTGATCTTCTATTCTATTAATAAAGTGATCTATACTATTAATGAGGTGATCTTCTATTCTATTAATGAGTTGACCTTCTGTTCTATTAATGAAGTGATCTTCTATTCTATTAATGAGGTGATCCTTGATTCTATTAATGAGGTGATCTTCTATTCTTTTAATGAAGTGATCTTCTATTCTATTAATGAGGTGATCTTTGATTCTGTTAATGAAGTGATCTTCTGTTCTATTAATCAAGTGATCTTGTATTCTATTAATGAAGTGGTCTTCTTTCTATTAATGAAGTGATCTTGTATTATGTTAATAAAGTGATCTTTGATTCTATTAATGAAGTGATCTTATTCTTTTAATGAAGTGATCTTATATTCTTTTAATAAGGTGATCTTCGATTCTATTAATGAAGTGATCTTACTGTTTAAGAGATGGTATCTGACCTTATTTTGATCAAATTTGGTAACTTGGTTAATATCATTAAGATGTTGGATTAATCTTTTGTGCTGGTTTGATGCATATTAATGATTTGATCTTGCATCTGATTGGCTGAGCTTGTTGCCTCTTAAAAAACTATTTTGTTAATTGGATTTGGGTTAAACTTGTTACATATGCTTACCTTGAATAAGCTCAAATATGAGTGAGATCAATAGGTATAAATGAAGATATCTTGCATCTGATTGACTGGGTTGGTCAGTCAGCACTCCAGCAAATCTAATTTTGATCGAATTTTGATCAAACTTGTTAAGTAGTCTTATATCATAAAGAGTTTGATCATGAGCAAGATCTATAAATATCTATGAGGTAATGTTGTTTCTGATTGGCTGAATTTGTTAGCTCTGGTGTCTAAATTTCAGTCAGACTGTGCACATCCTGATAAGTAAAATCCTGGTTTTAGACTGGTTCTATAATAAGCTAGATCTGTTCCTATTAATCACTTTATATTGCATCTGATTGGCTCTTCTTTTTGCTCTCTATTCTTTAGACACTGTTTCTCATGTAATTATGATTAGATTTGGTAAATAAAGTTATTGTGCTTATATATTAGGAAATAATTTTTATCATAATTATGTTTTCTATATTGGTGTGTGCATTGTTTATATTTTCATGTTATTTTCATCGTAATTTTGCCAATTTTTACAGGTGACTAAAACACTGAGTGATGTCTGTGGAGTACTAAAGCATGCACAGGAAGGACAGTGAGTAGGAAAATCCCATGAAATTATGGAAATCTTTTGTTGTGTGGAATCAACTTAAAGGCCCTTGACTTTGGCCTTTATATATTAGAAAAAGACTTTTGGTGCAGATAGTGGCTGTGTTGAATGATTTTATTTCTGTTTTTGTTCTGAGGAATTGGTTGTGTGTTATGATTGGGAGGGGGTGCTCCCAGTGTTTCACTTAAACTATTATAGAAGTCCCACCCAGGCTCGATTTTGGTTGGAAGTTAAATTAGTGAAAAATAGATGTAAAGCTCCAAGCCTCCAGTCAGCAATGCCAACATTTAAATGGTTAAATATGCAAAAAAGGGTGAAATTCAATGAATAACAACTTAATAACAATTCAGTAGTCAAATGATTCAAATTTCCAAAGTACACTCCTTCCACTCAACCATTTAATAGCTTATTCCATCACTTGATTAGTAGTGTGAGATAGATTTCCACCTGTCCTTGTATTCTACTCATTTGTGGTATTCTTCTCTCCTATTTCTCCCAATTCCTCGACCTCCCCAACTTTCTCCAAATTCCTTCTCCTCCTCCTTGACTTCTCTATACTCCTTCTCCTCCTCCTCCACTTCTCTGTACTCCTTTTCCTCCATCTCCACCTTCTATCCACCTTCTCTCCACTGACTAGACTTCTGTTGACTTGACTGTTCGGCTAGTCTCAGTTCCATCTCCACCTCTTGGAGACTCAAGACTCAACTGAACCGGAAGTTCTCTCTCTCCTAAAAAGCTTCCGTTTCAAAGCTTTGTCTTTCCTTAGAATCTGCTTCTAAGATATACCACCAAATTACAAGTGGCTTTCCCAGAGTAACCCTATTTGCTTAGCAGTCTTCCCAGGAGAAACTAACTTTTTGCTTACGAGTTATGAAAGTTAGAATTCGGTTCTAAATTTTAATCACACCCTCTATCTCAATTCCAATTGGATGTTGCTGTGACCCGATCCAATCAAACTTAGTGGACAATGTCCTTCTCACTGTCTGTCCATGTGGGGACGGATGAGAACATTCCCCGTTCACCCCGTGGGGTTTCCTATGATCCTAACCTAAGCTGTAACACATAGGTGTGAAGTGCTGTGATCTATCACCTATGCCAGCTCAAGATTCCGGGTCCTCTGGTGGGTCATGGTAACCTTGTGTAAGAGATTAACACTAGCCCGCGGCAATGTTTAGACATCAAACACATGGCTGCAGTAATATTCTAGTTTATACATGACCCTACAGCTGGGGCTTAGCAAATGTGACATTTGTGCTAATGTCTTCGTAACAACTTATGCATTATTACTCATTGAGATATTGTGCGCACCCAACACAGGAGTAGAAAAATCTCAGAAAGTCTGCTTGTCCTGTTAGGCAAGTACAAAATATTTTTGTTGCCCAGGATAAACTCTTGCTCATTAACCTATTGTACTAATATAAAAGTTGAGGATGCTGATGGCCTAAATATGAATATGTGATAGATTGCATGTTTTCTGGAACTTGCGAATATTTTAACATCAGTTGTTAGTAATTACAGACTGAAACCAGTCTGCTGTCCCACAGATTTAGCACTTATATGAGTCTGATAAAAACAAACAGAAGGCAGACTTTGTGTAGAAAGTATTGACTTTGGATAAAAACAAACAGAAGGCAGACTTTGTGTAGAAAGTATTGACTTTGGATAAAAACAAACAGAAGGCAGACTTTGTGTAGAAAGTATTGACTTTGGATAAAAACAAACAGAAGGCAGACTTTGTGTAGAAAGTATTGACTTTGGATAAAAACAAACAGAAGGCAGACTTTGTGTAGAAAGTATTGACTTTGGATAAAAACAAACAGAAGGCAGACTTTGTGTAGAAAGTATTGACTTTGGATAAAAACAAACAGAAGATGGACTTTGTGTAGAAAGTATTGACTTTGGATAAAAACAAACAGAAGGCAGACTTTGTGTAGAAAGTATTGACTTTGGATAAAAACAAACAGAAGGCAGACTTTGTGTAGAAAGTATTGACTTTGGATAAAAACAAACAGAAGGCAGACTTTGTGTAGAAAGTATTGACTTTGGATAAAAACAAACAGAAGATGGACTTTGTGTAGAAAGTATTGACTTTGGATAAAAACAAACAGAAGGCAGACTTTGTGTAGAAAGTATTGACTTTGGATAAAAACAAACAGAAGGCAGACTTTGTGTAGAAAGTATTGACTTTGGATAAAAACAAACAGAAGGCAGACTTTGTGTAGAAAGTATTGACTTTGGATAAAAACAAACAGAAGATGGACTTTGTGTAGAAAGTATTGACTTTGGATAAAAACAAATAGAAGACAGATTTTGTGTAGAAAGTATTGATTTTGGATAAACAAATTTGGCATAGAACATCTTTTCAATGCCTGGTCAGGCAAGTAGTAGGAACATTCACTCAGTTGCCAGAAATTTTCACTCACCACTGCGTAAGTTCTTATGTTGCCATGATTCAGTCATACATTCCCAGTAATATAAGTAACAACTGGAGGCTAGCAGAAGTGAATGACTTCTTCCAGACAAAAAAGTTCTTTTACCATAGTTTAAAATATATTGCTTGTTACATTTTTCTTTAAGGATGCAATACCCTTATTTAATTCTCCTCATCAATTTTTGCATCACAAAATACATTAAACCTGACCATACCATCTTAACTTGCTTATAAGTCAGTTCTGAATGTAAAACAACATAGACCCTGATCTGCTATTACATAATGAGCCAGCAGGTCAGGGTTTATATTGTTTTGTTGTACTGATTAGTCCTAACAACTTGCATACACTTCGATCTTGTGGCATATTATGCAATGGCCTAGGTCTGTGCAGTTGTATCCAACTTATAATTGAGTATTGTGCACCACAGAACAGGTCTGTATTGTACGGATATTACACAATTTATTTTCATTAAGAGGGAAATAAATCAGCATGCAAATAACTGGGTTTATAGGCACTAATGACCTGGCAGATATTTAATGTTTTTTGATGGTACTTTATTGCACTACTGTATGGAATCTTAAAACATACATTAATTCCTGCTTTTCATCTGAATAGTAGTCATGGACATCTTGACTTGTTAGGTCATATTTTGATAATATAACTTCTAAACAAATTACTGCCAATATACCTATACTGTTTGCATTGATTCCAGTTCCTATCTTGTCACAAGTGTGTTGATGACGGCTTGTGATCAAAGTAATAGTGAAGTGTATCCTGCTACACATAACGGATCACTTGCGCAAAAAATATCTCTAACGTAACTTGCTTATCCAAAGTCCTTGAGATCAAAAGGTCAGATTCCCAGGTGGGAAAGTGCCTGAGGTCACATTCTCCACTCAGGGTTTTGTGTCTTTGTTTAGTTTCATAATACCTGGTTTTTGTCTTAGAAATTGTTCTGGATTAAGAAAGGGGCAAAGGGTTGGGACCTCGTCTTGTAGCCCACTTCGACTTGTCTAGAAATGAAGGAATGAAAAAATGAAAACTGCCCCCACAGTTAACAGTCCAATAAAATGGTACATGCCATCAGAATTTGAGTACCTATATGGTGACGTAATTGACAAATTTTATTGGAAATTTCAGATCACTAAGCCCTCATACTTTGGTTGCCTTTGAATCAGTTGAGTGGAGACATAATGTTTGAAGACAATAGAAACTGAAACTTTTAATTAAGTCAAACTGAAAAACAGAATAAGGTTCTTTTTTTAATGGTACATTGATCTGTTTGATAGGACTGTCAGCATCAGCTTCAACCCTAGGCCAGCCACTGAAATCTGCTATTTGTTTTTAGTTTTTTTTTTAACCATTACTCAGAGTATTGCTTGGTCATTGATTCACTTTCTTTTGCCTTCACTTTCTTTTGCCTTCATTTTCTTCTGATGGTAGTGTATATTTATAAAACCTTAGTGATAACTAACTGCATTCATTGTAGTTCAGCTGACAGCAGTTTTACTTCCAAACCTGAATTTTTCTGCCCATGTCTTCTTTTTTTTTTTTATTTAATGCTCATAGACAAAAAAGTTTATGGGATGGCCTCTTGTCTGTTATCTATCCTTCTGTTTGCACAAGTTTGTGATCACTCCAGAACTGCTTGGAAGACTGCCCTGAAACTACACTGGCATTTATCACATGGTCTGATTGCACCAGAATGGAAAAAAAAATTGCTTCAGCTTAGACATTCAGCACAGTTACAATCTTGAAAGTTTTGTTTTTTGCTATTCCTCCTGAATGGGTGGTCATATAACGTGAGATTTTGCTAAAAGAATTCTTATGGTGACTAGTTGGTCCTAAATGATAATGGCATCAATTCACATCCAATATGGCTGCCAGAGCTAATATGAAAACCTCAATGTTCAAGAATAACAGAGATGGTTTCAGCACAGTAATTAAGAAGAAGAAATGCTTTTGTGTTGGATTTCTGGAAATTCTTTTCAGTAGAGCATTGCTCCTTTAAAGCGACTATTGTTTCCAGATTTATACCATGCACTTATGTTAACTGCACAGGTCAGTTATTAGACTAGCCACCATTTTATACACGTCATTGACTAATATTTATTTGTATCGGCTGTGAATCACACTTGTCAAACATAAAGGTGTCCAGTTAATGTAAGAAGTGACAGTTTCACAATTGATGATGTGTTATTTATGTTGGGAATTAGATTACATGGGCCTGTATGTTGTTTATGCTTCTTATGAGAAAGTGTTCATGTGGTTTCCAGTTCCATGCATTACAATTCCAAATGTCACCAGATGGCAACCAGTTGACATTTTTCTCATTTGTCAAATTTTAGTTGCAAAAAGACCAATTTATTCACAACTTGCTTGATTTTGATAAATATGTTTTTTAAACATCTGTCCTAGATTTTGGGGATATATATTCACCATTCTGACCAATTAATTATCCACATGTCAAACTGGCAAGCTGCATGTGGATGTCATCCTGATTGGTCAGTGATCCAGGTAGAACTCCCAAAGCCCTCGTTTGATTGACAATTTATGGTAAGTCAGTTACAGATACCTGTGTGTTTCATTACAATTTACTAGTACAGCTGATGTGTTGGCAGCTGTTTTGCAAAATACCAGTCACAATCACCTGTCCAATTTTTCCTCAAGTAAAATATAGTTTTACTGTAAATTTTTCTTCCAAGGTTCAAGTTTCGCCTGTAAGCATAGGCAAGACATTGGTATATATTTTACAGTGGCATTTTCATAGTTGTTAGCATAGGTATCAACATTAAGCTTTTGTACTGTTGTTAGCATGGATGTCAACATTGGGCTTTTGCACAGTTGTTAGTATAGGTGTTAGTGTTAAGTTTTTGCAGTGTTGTTACCATATCTGTCAGCATTAAGTTTTGGCATTGTTAGCATAGTTGTCAACATTAAGCTGTTGCATTGTTGTTAGCATAAGTGTCAGTGTTAAACTTTTGCATTGATGTTAGCATAGGTGTCAGTGTTAAACTTTTGCACTGATGTTAGCGTAAGTGTCAGTGTTAAACTTCTGCATTGATGTTAGCATAGATGTGAACATTAAGTATCCGTATTCCGCTCACTTTCCCTGTACTGTTGCATCCACAGTCTTCAAACTTGAAAGTTATGTCATTCATTGTGGAGACTACTTCTAATGACAGGCTTTGTAGAGCACATGGCAGACTTGTTGTATCTGGGAGATTAATATAGGTTGGCCAGGCTTAGTAGAGCACATGGCTGACTCATTGTATGTGGGAGATTATTATAAGTGGGCCAGGCCTGGTAGAGCACATGCCTGATTCGTATCTGGGAGATTATTATAAGTGGGCCAGGCCTGGTAGAGCACATGCCTGACTCGTATCTGGGAGATTATGACAGCTGGGCCAGGCTTAGTAGAGCACATGGCTGACTCATTGTTTGTGGGAGATTATTATAGGTGGGCCAGGCCTGGTAGAGCACATGCCTGACTCGTTGTATCTGGGAGATTATTATAGGTGGGCCAGGCTTAGTTGAGCACATGGCTGACTCATTGTTTGTGGGAGATTATTATAGGTGGGCCAGGCCTGGTAGAGCACATGCCTGACTCGTTGTATCTGGGAGATTATTATAGGTGGGCCAGGCCTGGTAGAGCACATGCCTGACTCGTTGTATCTGGGAGATTATTATAGGTGGGCCAGGCTTAGTTGAGCACATGCCTGACATATTATACCCAGGAGATTTTTTTTTACCTGATATGGGGGTAGGAGACAAAGTTGTTTTGTTACTTACAATAGAATCCCAAGTCCATCTCATTTAGAGAGACATTCATATTGGTAGATACTTAGATAAGTAGCTATGGGTATTTGAGATTTACATTTTCACCTGCCTTCATGCAGATGGGTGAAACTTAGACTGGTGAGGTTTTATTACATACTGGAACCATGATTTTTATCTCTAGATCTCCTATTTCTCCATATCTCAAACTTACCCAACCTCTTGCAAAGGTCCTTTTATTTGTACATTCAATTTTGGACTGATCTGCTTTAGGTCTAATGAGATGAAGTTTAATATCCAGAGACAAACTCTGGTTGTAGAACTGATGATTATTTGCCAAAGAAAGAGTGGTCTAAAAAATTTCAGCTTTTGTTACTGTAATTTGAATAGAGCATTACATTATTACTTGGCATTATTGTAAAGTAAATCCTTCCATTTTTCCATTAAACTAACTGCTTCAGTCTATCATGAATTTTGATGATGTCACAAATCTTGGAACAAAGGTGCCTGATGCAAAAAATTCAGCCTAATGAGTTAACAGTCACTCATAAGACGAACTTGATGTGGTCTTGTATACTGGAATTAAGCCTAATGAATGAACAGTTTCTCACAAGATGAACTTGATGTGGTCTTTTATAATGGCATTGAGCTTAATGAGTTAACAGTCACTCATAAGACTGACTTGATGTCTTGTGTACTGGAATTAAGCTTAACGAGTTAACAGTCACTCATAATATCAACTTGAAGTAGTCTTTTATACAGGAATTAAGCCTAATGAATGAACAGTTTCTCAGAAGATGAACTTAATGTGGTCTTGTATACTGGCATAAGACTGGTATTACTGTAATCTAATGACATAACAATTACTTCTAGGACCAACTTGATGTGGTCTTGCATACTGCCATAAGACTGGTATTACTGTAAGCCTAATGACATAACAGTTACTTCTAGGACAACTTGATGTGGTCTTGCATACTGGCATAAGACTGGTATTACTGTAATCTAATGACATAACAGTTACTTGTAGGACTAACTTGATGTGGTCTTGCATACTGGCATAAGACTGGTATTACTATAAGCCTAATGACATAACAATTACTTGTAGGACCAACTAGATGTGGTCTTGCATACTGGCATAAGACTGGTATTACTGTAAGCCTAATGACATAACAATTACTTGTAGGACCAACTTGATGTGGTCTTGCATACTGGCATAAGACTGGTATTACTGTAAGCCTAATGACATAACAATTACTTGTAGGACCAACTTGATGTGGTCTTGCATACTGGGATTCAGTCAGATGAATTAACAATCATAAGACCGACTTGATGCACTTATTTTCATAATGTGCATATGGCAAGGAATGCATCATAATGTGGTGGTATTATGCCTAGTTATTAAGGTTTTACAGGATAATAATGATTAATCAATGATAGCAAAGTTATAAAGGAAGCAGAAATCATTACAGAACAAGGTAATATAAATATATAATTATTCAAAGTGATTAACTAATTATGAACAGAAAATGACTAAAAGAGTGCATTTTATGTCTTACACTTCAATTTATTTCTGCAGGAATAAATATAGGCCTGTGTGCTGTTAGGGTTAGTACCATATATATTTACATATTGGTATACTCCAGCTACAAACTGTATATATCCAAATAAACAACACACACTAATCTGCAGATACATTATGTAGTAGCAGTTGAGAGTCTGTGTTTTTTGTACTTGGACCAGACATATACACAAGTAAGTATGGTATATGCATGTTTTTATGTCTGTATCGATTATCAAGGTTATTGTTTTATTCCAGGTACACAATCTATCTCCAGATCTATAACCTCTTCATGTTGTTCTGGCTGGTGAATTTCTTCATGGCATTTGGACAGATGGCGCTTGCAGGAGCATTTGCATCCTATTACTGGGCCTGGGAAAAACCCAAAGATATCCCAATGTTTCCTCTGTTGTCATCTGTGGGGAGATGTTTTAGGTATGGCACATCAAATTACCACAAATAAAATGAATTTAAATTTTGTGGAAAACAAGAAATGAATGCAAATGAGAGTGTCATTTGAGTTTTTGACTTGTGTTCTTTTAGCTTCATTGTAAGAATAGCAGGAGTTAACCTGTTAGTATTTATGCAAAACAGAATTTAGTCAGAAACAGAAAAATGGTGAGAAAAAATATTTGACAGTACACTTACTTGCTGAACATATTTATTACAAAAACATTTAATATTATGTTTTATGTGTGTCTAATATATATCAAGATAATACTGTATTTTATTAAGTACATATTTCTGGCTGCATAATAATATTTATATACCTGTTGATATACCCCTGGCTTCACAGCTTCTTTAATTCAAATTAGTTTGGTTTATTTTGGATTGGATTGGTATGTTTTGAATTGGTTTGGCAACACTAGATTATTCAGCAGCAAGGCAATTGGAGTAAAGACCCTTCCACAAGGACACAACTTGGTAGCTGACCAGGGTTAATCTGATGGCAAGATTGAAACACAAAACCTTTCAATTGCAAGTCTGGTGCACTAACCACTGAGTCACTGCAGTTCCTGTCTCCATTATTCACCTCTTAACCCTTTACTTCATAGAGTATATGGCTTTATGGGCAGTTGATATACATGTACCAAAGTTACACAGTGCAGTACACTATAAATACAACACCTGTTACCTATTTGACCCCATACAAATTGGCCTGCCTGTTAACTGTAAAGCAGTGTAGTATATGTTCCATTCAAGATCAATTTTAACCATTTTACATTTTTGGTTAACATCTGTTATTTAAAGAAAGATTTAAAAGTAAAATCTAATTGTTATAGCTGTATAATTATTTTTCACATAAGAATTTTTTATGCGCTTTAAAATCTTGAGGAAACTCGTTCACCATCAAGCCATTGAAGCCATGTGACCAACCATAGCTGCCATTTCTCATACTCGAAATTTACAAGTTCTTTGTCTACGTTTACATCACTAAGTCATCTGAATTGATAATTTATAAAAGCTCATTGTTGCCTACATCAATATCAGAGCCTTTATCTAAATTATTGAAGTTTTCATAGTAGTGATTCTAATTGTGTAAACTCAGGTACTGAATGACATCTATGGCCTCCATTTTGGAGAGTGGAGAATCCAACCCAGTTACTTTAAATAGCAGATTACAACTAGAGCTTGAACAGTGACCATGCGATCTAATGTAATAGCCATTCACGTCAGTGAATGTAGTATCTAATAGGGGTTTTTCCCCTGAAGGTGGCGCTACAAAACCCAGCACAAAATGGCTGATGTTTATAGCAGGCATTGAAAGATGCTTGCATGAGAATGGTGTTGAGGTGTCAAAATACGCTTCCTTGAGAATGGAGTAGTGGCGCCAAAAGGTGCTTACATGAGGTAAAGGGTTAAGACAGTAGGGTGCATTGATCCAGTTTGATTTCCAAAGCTTGCAGATGGGATAAAGCTGATTTAACTAGAAGACGAAAAAGATAAACTTAAACTGAAAACACCATTTCTGAATTGATAATCTGATCACATAAAGTGAAATAATTTATCCAAATGTTGCACTTCCTGTCAGGTCACAAATGCAAGTCCTGCCTGGCTGGGAACTTAGCAGCCATTTATTTAGATCAGTGGTTCACAACCTCCAGGTTGTGACCCAAATCAGGGTCACAAGGATGTTCTGGAGGGTTGCCAGGGGTTTTTAAGAGGGCAAAACTTATGAAAATGTGGAAATGGTATCATGAGACTCGAAAAAAATATATTTTTTGGGTTGTGTCCAAAAAAGTTGGGAACCACTGATCTAGATGTTAAACTTACTGTAAGCCAAGAATGCGAGTCATGCCTGACTTGGAATTAAGCAGCCATTATTATTATGTACTCACAGTTTGCTTTGAGGATATTATAAGCTCTTTAGAACAGTTGCAAAATTCCATTTATTGTAGGCAACATTTTTGTATGTATATGCAGACAACTTTCTTATTCCCCCAACCAAAAATCCGTGAGGATAGAATAGTAATGATGTCAGTCCTGCCATCCATCCATTCATAAATAAGTTGTTTTCCACAAAATAAATTTAGTTTGGTATGGTCTTTTTCATTACACTGCTTATGTACTTTACATAATGGGTAGAGGCCATTTGATTTGGGGGCTGCCTGGCAAATGGTCATAGTCACTTAAGCAGAAAATATGATTTTCATTTAAAGTTAAGTCAAGTTTCCTTGGCCTAATTTTTATCTAACTTCATAGGTGGGCTTCACTTGAGCAGGAACAGCTCCCAAATGATTTTGTAGCCAGGAGGTGAAAGGTCAAGATAACTGGGACCAACATAATAATTTTTGCTTTCTTGATTCAGCTTTCCTCAAATTTCATTAGTTATCACCATTTGGGCAGACACCTTTCTACTGATTCTTTGAGTCCAGAGGTCAGGGTGAAGGTCACTGGAGCTAAAATTCTCATTTTAAGTTCCTATGTCCATTTTCCATAGATTTCTGGCACCATATTTTGTTAAACTTCACAATTGTGTCACCCTTATGGAAAGGGGGGGGGGGGCGGGCAGGGATCAGCCATTATTGTGATAGCTAATTATAGATTCTCAAGTCAATGCTGCATTTTTTCAGGGTTTTTTAAAATACATGTTTGAACTTAGATTTTTAAAAAATCAAAATCCTTTTTTAACATGATTAAGCAAAAACTGTCAGAGGTAGATAAATTAAATGAGAGAGGTAGATAAATTAAATGAGAGAGGCACTCTTGAATAACAATACCTTTAATGTGCATTCTACTCTATAATTACATATAACAATACATTATGTTGATGACCTGATTAACTGCTGATGCCATGATAGCAACTTTTCAAACTTTCATAAGTTTTTGAACTTCATGGATTAAATTTCTTGGTCTGCATTGGGAGAGAATATATATTTTGAAAAAACAAATCCAGTTTTAAAATGATAGAATGGTTGAAGAGGGTGTCTTGGCTTATCTAGCTACAATAATAACTTTTTCAGAGTATCTTTTTAAACTTTGATAAACATTGAATTCTGATAGAGTAGAATGCACATTAAAGGTATTGTCATATGTAATTATAGAGTAGAATGCACATTAAAGGTATTGTCATATGTAATTATAGAGTAGAATGCACATTAAAGGTATTGTTATATGTAATTATAGAGTAGAATGCACATTAAAGGTATTGTTATATGTAATTATAGAGTAGAATGCACATTAAAGGTATTGTCATATGTAATTATAGAGTAGAATGCACATTAAAGGTATTGTCATATGTAATGATAGAGTAGAATGCACATTAAAGGTATTGTCATATGTAATTATAGAGTAGAATGCACATTAAAGGTATTGTCATATGTAATTATAGAGTAGAATGCACATTAAAGGTATTGTCATATGTAATGATAGAGTAGAATGCACATTAAAGGTATTGTCATATGTAATGATAGAGTAGAATGCACATTAAAGGTATTGTTATATGTAACTATGAATCCTACTGTGAGAATGATCTCTAATGACATCTCCCCTTTCTCTGTTGTAAGAATGATAATAATGATGTTTCATCTTATTGTTATTATTCTTATTATTATTTCAAAGCACCAGAATTCAGAGATGCATTTGACATTCTGTTAAGAATTTAAAGACATATTTTTATGTGTAATACAGCATTATTCAGGTTGAGTGAAATGTTGTTGTTGTTGTTGTTGTTGTTGTTAAAGTTTTGTTTTTGTTTCAAGGCAGATTCATTAGATTTACTTGGGTTAATTTCAGTTAGATTGCATATTTGTCTTATTCTCAGTTTAAAGTCTGTGGTCAGTGATTTTATAATGGGCCTTACAATTTAGATAACTTAATATTTGTCTTATTCTTGGCTTAAAGTCTGTGGTCAGTGATTTTATAATGGGCCTTACAATTTAGATACCTTAATATTTGGGATTATCAGTATTATGTAGTACATTATTTCTTTCATTTTTATATGCTTTGATAGCTTTAATATTTATATGATTATTCCAACACAGGTATCACCTGGGTACCTTGGCCTTTGGCTCACTGATCGTTGCCATCATTCAGCTTATTCGAGTCATGTTGGAGTATATTGAAGCGAAATTAAAGGAGGCTGAGAACCCTGTGGCAAAATGCATTATAAAGTAAGTTTGCATGCTGTAGTAGTTCCATTTCTTTCACAGTGAAATAATAAAATTTGTTTTCATTTACATTGGTAACTGTGTATAATGTGGACATTAGTGAAAGGGAGACCATTCTTTATTAACTTTAAAATTCTTACATTTCTTCTAACAAAAGAATCAATGAGAAAAATTGACAATGCCTGTAATCCTTGAGATTGAGGTGTGAATTAAACTGTTATCTAATGCAGTAAAGATGTATAGGTAAAATTGTTTGTTTTACATGTAGTTATTGCTAATATCTTTTTTTGCAGCAATAAAGATGTAATAAAGCTATTTCTCCTTTAAATACATTCCCTGATCACAATAACATTAGGAGTACAAGCCTGCTACCAGCCTTACTAAAAGATGAAGGGCAATAACTCTAGCCTATTACCTTCTCTTGCTGCTGTCAGGCGTTGCCAACTGGTGAGCTTGATGTTCATACAGTCAACATAATTCAAAACACTTCCTATCAGTCCATGCCAATATTGAACTTGAACCATTCATCCAGAAATTTAAATTTATATTGGTAATTAATCATTCATCTACAGGCAGTACACATGTATTTTTTTAATTTTTCCAATACTTCAAGAATTTGTCACTTCCTCAGACTTTGTCTGTTTAGACCACATGGTTTAACATGCTATCCTTTATGCATGTTGTGATCCATATTTTTATGCACACTGCCTTTGGTTCACTCACCTAGTAGGTAATAGGTGTTTTAGTAACTTAACTAACAAGCTGCAGTGATAATTTATACATTTTGGGGGGTTTTGTTTTGGTTATTTTGTTGCTTCATTGAACATATTAACAAAGCATAATAAATGCAATAAGTTCAAAAGACATGCTTGATTCTTACTTGTAGAGATTGTAATTTACCAGTGCCATGCAATGTGTGCACCATATAGTCTGAGAGTATAAGGACAAGGTTTTGTAGAAGTCAGCAAAAGTCAAAGAAAAGAGGGAGATGATGATTCTGTAATTAAATTCTGGGCAGATTTTCCCCATTATCCCTGTCTTATTCCTGCAAGGAATTATGATGCAATGGGGAGAGTACCCCATTTCTAGGCAATCCAGGATGTGCAGGTCACCTTGCATATCAAAGCATGACCTTCAGGTCTGTAAGTCAGGGTACATGTTTATTTAATGGATCCATCCTGTACTTAGTCATGTTTTAAAACAAAATACACTCCAATGCCTTTTTTGTACTGAGCTCTGGTTAAGAATTTAGAGGTCCTTGACCTGTCTACCCCACATTTTTTATTAAGTTTACAAGAAAGTCTTTCAAGCTACATTGAAGCATGTTAAAATGTTGTTGCCATGTCTTCTTTGCTAGATTTGGCCACTTTGTTGATACTTTGACTTGCAGAAAAATAGGGAAATGAGCATGCCTGGGAGGCAGTCATCCTAGTTACTAAGAAAATAGGGAAATGAGCATGCCTGGGAGGCAATCGTCCCAGTTGCTAAGAAAATAGGGAAATGAGCATGCCTAGGAGGCAATCGTCCCAGTTGCCAAGGTCATTAACAGGGCAGCTCACCATTCCTTGACCTGATACAATATAACACATTTGCATGCCATGTCATCCAAGCCATATCATACCTGGCATTGCAAATGATGCTGTTTGGCTTGCCATTAGTCTTTAGGGGTAGGCCTAAAGAAGTTCAGAGTCAGGCATGTCAGAAACAGCCAATCCAACTCATTCCTCACCCAACAATGTCTTTTAAGACCAATCCACCCCTGCCAGAGCAGAGGGACCATAGGCAAATGAAGGAAATGGGATCTTTTATGCCACAGGTTCAGTTCAGATTCCAGCCTATTGCCAGGAGGGGATCAAACTATGTCCTCCAAGGAATGGTTGATGTGATTCCAATCATTTTGGAGGGACTTTATTTATCCATCATCCTTGTCAGTCTTTCCCCTTCCAACATATGTACTATCAAGGGAGAAGGAAAGTATTCTGTAAGAGATGCAGTTGCTTATTAACAAGAGGACTGTAGAAACTGTGAGAAAACTGAGATCCTCAGAATTTTAAAAATATAATTTATATTGTGGATTTTTATTAATTTTTTATTAATAGCATTTTTCTGTTATTGTCTTTATTTCCTTGAGGCAGTTATATGTTTGCATTACTTAGGCATGTATCATTTTATCTGCAGAATTGGAGAGAACAAAATTCAAAGTCTCTCTTATGTTGCAAAAAAAGAGAAGTTTTGCTCTTATATCTGCCCATATAGCCCATGTTGTTTGTTAAAAACATTTTATATCTTTATCAAAGGAACCATAAATACCATTTCTAACACGACCCCTTTCACAAAGGTGAGGTGATTAATGCCTAAACTTTGCTGCTATTATTGAACTGATCTGTTTAATTATCATGACAACTAAAATCAAAACTTTTGTTGAACTTATCAGTTTCATTATGCCTAACAACTAAAATCAAAACTGATCGGTTTCAATATCCCTGACAACTGAAATCAAAACTGATCGGTTTCATTATCCCTGACAGCTAAAGTGAAAACTGATCTGTTTCACAATCCCTGACAACTAAAATCAAAACTGATTGGTTTCATTATCCCTGACAACTAAAATCAAAACTGATTGGTTTCATTATAACTGACAACTAAATTGAAAACGATCAGTTTCAGCATCTTTGACACCTAATATGAAAACTGATCGGTTTCATTATCCCTTTACAACTAAATTGAAAACTGATCAGTTTCATTATCTCAGACAACTAAATTGAAAACTGATCGTTTCAATATCCCTGACAACTAAAATGAAAACTGATCGGTTTCATTATCCCTGACAACTAAAATGAAAACTGGTCAGTTTAATTTTCCCAGACAACTAAAATGAAAACTAATCTGTTTCATTATATCAGACAACTAAAATGAAAACTGATCGGTTTCATTATCCCTGACAATTTAAATCAAAACTTGTAATCATACTATCTTTTTTTGGCAGTGTCAAATTTTCAAGAATTCAGTGACTACAGTATATTTGGGAAATGGAATTTTATTTATTTAAAATATATGCTGCCAAAATAAAAAGTTCTATCTTGTGAAAATTGTGATTTTTAGTAATTCAATATATATTTTGTCTCCATAGGTGTCTCAAGTGCTGTTTCTGGTGCCTTGAGAAGTTTATCAAGTTCTTGAACAAAAATGCATACATCTTGGTGAGTATGATTAAGCATGTGAAGGCTCTTTTTTATTTTCATTTCTTCTATCAATTATCAAGCTTGTAGTACAGTCTATTATCTGTTTGACAAGAGCCATAATAGCTCATTTGGTGAAGTGTTGGTTCAGTGCCCACTAAAGCCAGTCCTTGTTGACTGCTTCATTGTATTGTTGGAGGAAAGGCACTTAGCTCCCATTTCCTTGGTATGCTGTATGTAATGTGTGAAAGTAGATTAAAACTTAAACATAAAGAACAAACTGTTGCTTGAATATAAAATGTGCTTTCAAAGCCATGAATACATGCATATTTATACAAGATTTTTTAACTTTCAGTACCCACATTTGCATCTTTTAAAAAGATGTTATAAAGAGTTGATTACTAAAAGTGAGAGAGAAAATGCCAGAATTAGAATATGAATACTCATAATGATCACAGAATAAAAAATATTGATACAGAATCTGAGTATGGATCAGATATTCAAAGTTATATAGTTTTAATAAATACACAGAAGGGAAGAAATGTCAAAATAGCAGATTTTATGCTTTTTTACTTTATCTTTTTCACAAATACATGTACTTATTTTTTTATGACATGTCTACGGTGTTATTTATATTAATGTATCCATATAAGAATGTCATATGCATAATACCTGTACTAAAACATAATGAAATCACAAATGATCTCATAATGTCATGCCAAGGAAAGGGACAATGCCTAAGGCATCTGAATGGTTTGGTGAGATCATTCAGTATTTGGCATCATGCAATCAATAGAGTCTCACATTTGTGCTCATTTCAAATAAAAAAAAAGTCTTTCATACACCAAGCCTTGTTTCGTTTGAAACTCATTGGATTATTTCAGTCTTTAACATCAAGCCTAGTTTCATTTGAAACAAGCACTCATGTAAGATGCTTTTGTTTGAAATATGCGTATTTAAAACAATGTACATGACACAGTGCAGTATTAGTTGGAGGCTTGCCTAAATCCTTTCTGGAGGTGCTTGCCTCTGTGTGACAAGCATTAGTGTAGGTTTGCCTTTCTGGAGATACATACCCCCATGTCAGAATCATTAGTGTTAGGTTTGCTTTTCTAGAGATACATACCCCCATGTCACAAGCGTTAGTGTGAGGTTTGCCTTTCTGGAGCTACATAGCCCCATGTCACAAGCATTAGTGCCTTTCTGGAGATACATTCCAATAGTGTTACAAACAAAAATTTTAGGACAAATCAATGAGCATAAAAACAACATCAAAATTAAGAATTCTACAGGTTAAGTTTCTCTGCATCCATTTTCAAAAGATAAAGTTGATAAATTTACAGTTGAAAGGGATGTCATGTTAAATAGTCTCTGTTTGTTTTGGTTTAGTTGTTTAAGACACTTCAGAATGTAGTTTTGTTATGCTGAGGCAATTATAGTAAAGTGCCATGTCCAAGAACACACAAAGGTAGCTGATCAGGGCTGATACAGAAGTAGGAATTGAACCCATACCTTCATGTCACAAGTCACTGAATCTTCACAGACATGGCACGTCTTGATCATCATGTTGTTGTATCTGTTGTGTCATATTTCTGTATTTTGCATCTTTCTCTGACAAGCATTCAGATATTTAAAAAATACACAGAAAGCCATGATGGAAAAGTGACCAGGCACCTTGGTATCTCAGAGTGTGAGAGGTGTATAGATGTCACATCTCAGTGTGAGAGGTGTACAGTGTCACATCTCAGAGTGTAAAATGCACGTCTCAGAGTCTGAAAGGTGTACAATGTCACATCTCAGTGTGAAAGGTGTACAGTGTCACATCGCAGAGTGTGAAAGGTGTACAGTGTCACATCGCAGAGTGTGGAAGGTGTACAGTGTCACATCTCAGTGTGAAATGTGTACAGTGTCACATCTCAGTGTGAAAGGTGCACAATGTCACATCTCAGATTGTGACATCACAGAGTGTGAAAGGTGTACAGTGTCACATCTCAGTGTGAAATGTGTACAGTGTCACATCTCTGTGTGAAAGGTGCACAATGTCACATCTCAGTGTGAAAGGTGTACAGTGTCTCATCTCAGATTGTGAAAGGTATACTGTATCACATCCCAGTGTGAAAGGTGTACAGAGTCACATCTCAGTGTGAAGGGTGTACAGTGTCACATCTCAGAGTCTGAAAGGTGTACAATGTCACATCTCAGTGTGAAAGGTGTACGGTGTCACATTTCAGAGTGTGAAAGGTATACAATGTCACATCCCAGTGTGAAATGTGTACAGTGTCACATCTCAGAGTATGAAAGGTGTACAGTGTCACATCTCATTGTGAAAGGTGTACAGTGTCACATCTCTGTGTGATAGGTGTACAATGTTACATCTCAGAGTGTGAGAGGTGTACAGTGTCACATCTCAGTGTGAAAGGTGTACAATATCACATCTCAGCATGAAAGGTGTACAGTGTCACATCTGAGAGTGTGAAATGTGTACAGTGTCACATCTCTGTGAAAGGTGTGCAGTGTCACATCTCAGAGTATGAGTGTACAGAATCACAACTCTGAATGTGATAGGTGTACAATGTCACATCTCAGTGTGAAAGGTATACAGTGCCACATCTCAGAGTGCATAGGGTGTACAGTGTCACATCTCAGAGTGTGAGAGTGTACAATGTCACATCTCAGAGTGTGAATGGTGTACAGTGTCACATCTCAGAGTGTGAAATATGTACAGTGTCACATCTCAGACGGTGAAAGGTATACAGTGTCATATCTCAAAGTGCAAAAGGTGTACAATGCCAATAACTGCTTGATTTGCAGCTTTTGGCTTTCATTCTGCAGTGTTATCTCCTCATCTATCCAAACCATTCTGTTATTTCCTCTCCCTTCCAAACCATTCCATTATGTCCTACCCTTCCAAACCATTCTGTTATCTCCTACCCCTTCCAAACCATTCTGTTAGCTTCTACCCCTTCCAAACCATTGTTATGTTCTACCCTTCCAAACCATTCTGTTACCTCCTACCATTCCAAACCATTCTGATACCTACTTCACCCATCCAAATCATTCTGTTACTTCCTATCCTTCCCAGATTATAATTGTCCTGATTCAACTGTGTCAGTGGCACTTTTCTATCAATTACCGTCATCCTAAATAAACTTAGTCATTGGTACTTTTCTGTAATGTTACAGTCATACTGAACAAACTTCATCATTGATCATTGACTCTCTTCTGTCAGATCACAGTGATCCTAAATCAACTCTGTCACTGGCCTTTTTCTGTCAGATTACGAGCAAACAAGATGCATGTTTGTAATACATATATGGCCCCACTGTCAACCAAAATTGTCAAAGTAAAAAACAGTGCAAAAATGCATGAAATTGTGAATAATAAATCCAATTTCATGAAAATCTATTTGGGTGGTCTCATATACATACAAGTATACCTTCCAAATTTCTGTTTTGCATGATCATGCTAAGAAGGTTTTATCAAAAGGTTCAAGTCCAGAAAGTTAAAAATGTGTCAGTTAATTACAGATGGCTATAATTGTCTGAAAATCTAATCAGGTCATCTTCATATAAATACAATTATGCTTGTAAAATTTCATTTATCCACATTTAGTGGTTTTTAAACAGTCTGTCTTATAGGCTTTTTCAGATGGACAGATGGACATTCATGACCAAATCACAATGTTCCATCAGCACAGTGCCCCATAAACACATTGCCCCCATCAGATTAATGCCCCATAAGCACAATGCCCCCATCAGATTAATGCCCCATAAGCACAATGCCCCCATCATTGCAATGCCCCATTAGCACAATGCCCCCATCAGCACAATGCCCCATAAACACAATGGCCCCATCAGCACAGTGCCCTATAAACACAATGCCCCAATCAACACAGTGCCCCATAAGTGCTGCCATCAGCACAGTGCCCCATAAGTACAATGCCCCATCAGCACAGTGCCCCATAAACACAATGCCCCCATCAGCACCATTCCCCATCAGTACAGTGCCCCAAAAGGCAGACAACACCTTAAAATGAGCAAAAATGTATTTGGCTAGAGTTTAGTATGTTCATTTTTATTTCAGACTGCCATACATGGAAAGAATTTCTGTTCTGCTGCAAAAGATGCCTTCTTATTGATTGTTAGAAATGTTGTCAGGTGAGGTTTTCATCTTATTATCAGGGGCCCCAAGTGGCAGAGTTGTCTGAAGTGCTCTCCATTATGGATCACTGCCATCTCACCTCTATCTCCATGCATTTGAGTCTATGGCTCAACCAATGTTGGTACATGAGAAAACTTGCCAGTAGCTTCCTGTAGGTCTATGGTTCTTTCCAGGGTGGGCAGGGTTCTTCTCCACCTGCTATACTGGCCACTACATATGGCCTATTGTGTGCTGAAAAATGGCATTAAACCCCATAACAACAACATCTTATTATCAGAAATTAATATGTAATTTATTAATTATTAACTATCTAATTAATTAATAATTAACTAATAAATTAATATTACTGTTAATGTACCATATATTCTCATGTACAAGTCAAATCCAAATACAAAACTGCATTGAACCAGTTCTACAATTGCATAATGTACCAGTTGTTCTGGGTCTATGCAGTTTGTTAGGAGTGATCAATAGAACATACACCATAGACTCTGATCAACTGGCACATTATTCAGTGGCAGTTCAGGGTCTGTGTTCTTTGTAGTTGTACCAGACATAAGTGAGTATAGATGGTAGCATATCTTAAATTTAACCGTGACATTTTATGATTAAATAGTTTTTAAAAA
Organism: Megalonaias nervosa; assembly: GCA_016617855.1. NCBI lineage: Eukaryota > Metazoa > Mollusca > Bivalvia > Unionida > Unionidae > Megalonaias > Megalonaias nervosa. The sequence goes on from JAECUM010095591.1 coordinate 194,390, forward strand.
TAACATTTATGGTCAGTTTTTGCATAGATTATAATACTACTGTATACGCTTACATACAAGTTGAGTCCAACTGTGAACACCATAGTCACTGATCTGCTGTCACACAGTGCACTGGAAGATCAGGGTCTTTCCATTGGATTTGACTTGTAATTGAGTGTATACAGCAAGCAAGGGTGTAGAAATCACAGATCATTTAAAATGTTAACATTTTCCTCCAGCTGTTTTTGGTGCTTGATTCAAGGAAAAACAAAACTATAAAAAAAGATTTATATGGATAGATGGTCTTGCTGTTTGATTCATGTGAAAAAATTGTTAAAAATGATTAAATAAAGATGCTTTATTTTGCAAATGACCCTTTAAGAATTGTACCGCACGAAAGAGCTTTGCAGGATACCACATTTTATCATTATCATATGCAGAGGTTAAAAATAAAAAATAAATATCCAGTTATCCAGAAAGAAAAGTACTAAACTTGCCCAGAATAAACTCTTACTCATCTAGCTAGTATAGAAATGTAAATGTTGGTAATGACCTAAAATTTCTATTATGAACCCTTCTAATAAGTAACTACTCACTGAAACCACTATTCTCTCCCTTTGCTAGAGTTTATTAGTACTGAAGATTGAGAGTGAAGTTTTTGTATGAGCTTCATCAAAACAATTAAAAAAAAAACTTAAGGCCAAAAGTATCTACTTTCAGTGACCAGAGTGGGCAATAGTCTCAACAGAACATCCACATGATTAAAGAGAAACTGTTCAACTCTTTTTGTTACAAAACAGGATTCTAATTATTTGAATTTATTGTTTTTTTATACTATAGTAGGAAATGTTTACTTTCTATGAGATGCATATATATATATTGCTGTAGAATTCTTTAGAATTAAAGGTTCGAAAGGAAACAAAACATAATTTATGTTCATTATGTTGTTCCCACTTAGCATCATAATGCAGGTCAGCAAAATAAAGTTAGATTTTTTATTCTGTACATTGAAATGACTTTACATGTCAATTTATAGGAATATGATCAAACTTGTTTTGTGTGATACATTTTGTGGTTTTGTACATGATCATCTTTTCTGTCTTAGATGTTTTGGAGAGCCTTGAAAGAGAAACATCTTTAGATTTAGAAAATGCATGTTTTATAATCTAAAATGTTCTTTAATTCCATTCAGTAATGGTCATATGTGAACCTTGAAAAAATTAATTTCATCCTGGAAAAACCCTGTAAATGACCCGGACATTTATCTTCAGAAGAGTGTGGGAACCATGTAATATGGATGTGATCAAAAATGGTACTTGCCAGTCTGAGTTGTGCAGGTTCATTTTCAAGCCCTGATATGGATTTGGTCAAACAGTTCTTGCCATTTTGAGTTGGACAAGTTCATGTTCAGGCCTGGATATGGATTTGGTCAAACAGTTCTTGCCATTTTGAGTTGGACAAGTTCATGTTCAGGCCTGGATATGGATTTGGTCAAACAGTTCTTGCCATTTTGAGTTGGACAAGTTCATGTTCAGGCCTGGATATGGATTTGGTCAAACAGTTCTTGCCATTTTGAGTTGGACAAGTTCATGTTCAGGCCTGGATATGGATTTGGTCAAACAGTTCTTGCCATTTTGAGTTGGACAAGTTCATGTTCAGGCCTGGATATGGATTTGGTCAAACAGTTCTTGCCATTTTGAGTTGGACAAGTTCATGTTCAGGCCTGGATATGGATGTGATCATGGATCACAATTGAAATCGATTCATTTTAATAATATTTTGCTTCTTTTTATTTCACTTCATGTTACTTCTTGGATCCTAAAAACTGACTTATAGTGTGGTTTCTTATCATGAAATACGCATTTTATGACATTGTCTTGCTTGTAAGAAACCTTAATATATGGTACATGTGCTTGCCATAAATCGCATTATAATAAAGGGTGGGTCAACCCACAGTCATATTCACAATAAAGATAGTAGCTGTATCTGCTGGTTCCTGGATGTATAGTCAGGGTGACTATACAGATTGTAGGTGTGTCTGCTGGTTCCTGGATGTATAGTCATGGTGACTATACAGATTGTAGGTGTGTCTGCTGGTTCCTGGGTGGTATAGTCAGGGTGACTATACAGATTGTAGGTGTGTCTGCTGGTTCCTGGATGTATAGTCATGGTGACTATACAGATTGTAGGTGTGTCTGCTGGTTTCTGGGTGGTATAGTCATGGTGACTATACAGATTTGTAGGTG